>JZKD02S1956446.1:0-12794 GCA_000966675.3 Picea glauca
TAAAATCATCATATAAATCACATGAATGTAAATCAAATACTCAAACCAAATACAAGTCCACTCCTTGGCTCAATCCGGAGTCTAAGGAAGTTCGTTGATGCCATCGACATCCTCAGTGTGTCATGTATCTTGCACACTCAGGAGAACTCATCAATAATACCTGTCAATATACATACATCTAGAAATTAACATATAATCACAATGACATCATAATATAACTCATAATCATAATGTATCGTAACTAGATCACTTGCTCGCAAGTGTCCTCAAAGAATAAGTCAGTATAAAATGTGCTTAGTGGAACTTAATGTTACAGTGTCCTCAAAAATTTTGGATTCATCAATTTCTCTATACACTTGGACCCATCCTTAGGACTTGGTATGTACATGAGGAGATAAGATGATAGATGAAGGATTGGCATGGGGTATACTAGCATCTTGAATAGGGAGAATTAAGAGGATCTATAAATAACCAACTCCTAGACCCTGGTATCTTTAAGATATAAGTTGTTACAACTTACTTGGAGGAAACTGCCTTGTTTTTTACTATAGGAATAGCTCCATCTGAGTAATCTACAACCAAGAAAAGACACATTTTGGCTAGGTAATCAATTATCAACTTATAACATGCCAATGATATAAGCTAGACTATGATGGCAATTTTTAATGATGTATTCTAGACCATGAACAATAGGATATATTATGGGAGTGTCATAATGGGATTGTAGGGGGGGTGAATTAGGGGTAAAGCTACTACACGAAACAATGAGGTGTCATATAGTGTTCAAAGATGCCAACAAATATGAAAAGAGTTATGATGTATGCCAATAGATTGGTAGAACTTCCCATCAAGATGAAATGCCCCTTAATATGGTTCTTGCTTTTTGATCATTTGAGAAATGGGTTTTGGACTTTATTGGACCAATTAATCCACCAAATTGTCACTTTGGATCTTGATACATCATCACCCAATTGACTGCCTCACAAGATGGGCATACACCACCTTGAATATAGATTTACGAATGACATTAAAACACAATTCATTTTAGAAAACATCATTACTAGGTTTGACTATTTAAGGAGTTTGACAAGTGATCAAGGGAAGACCTTCCTCAATAAAGATGATTGCAACCTCAATGAGGGAGTTCATGAATATGTTAATGGAAAAGAATAGTCCTTCAATAAAATTTTAGACCACAACCTAACCAAGGTCTTCTCTATCAATATAGATGGTTGAGATGCATGGATCTCTATTGTACTTTGGTTGTGTTATACCACCACTAAGAAGCTGAACAAACATACACTTTTTAGGTTGGTATATGGTAGAGAAGTAATGGAGCCAACCAAGTTTGCCATTCCAAGTCTACTTATTGCACAAGCCACTTACATGTTAGAAGAAGAATCACTCAAATATCAATTTGTAGAGCTATTGGAATTTGAAGAAGATAGGCTCATGGAAAGACTCCAATAGGGTGGGAAGAATGCCTAATAAAAGGCTTGGTATGACCACCATATAAAAGGCTTGGTATGACCACCTAGTATGAAATCTACTAAAATCAAAGAGCATGGAGAAGTGAAACCTTAGGGAAACTTTCTTCATGAGTTGTCCATTGATGTGGAGAAAGGGAAGGTGAATTGAAATGAAGAACCCTCCTTTATGAACCTATGCACAATGAAAATAGAGGGCTAACACTATAATTTTCTCACAATATCAATAGTTTGAATTATCAGTATGAAATCCAATGAGAAAACATGCATCCATTTAAACATGCTTTTAATGGGGGGAAAGAAACCAAATGATTTATATTAATATGAATAGAAATAATATTACAAAATATAAAGAATTTCACCTTGAGTGAGCTATATAGGTGATCTCCAAGCTCTCTCTTAAGGTGGTGTTCTTTCCATGTTGGGAGTCTCTCTTTGTTATGGCAATAACTAGAGCAAAACTCTCTTCCTGAAGCAATAGACAATAAAGAATATAACCACATCATACACCCACCTTTGAGGCACGATGAAGATGATTGTAGCATGGTCTCATAATCTCTGGTTATACTTGTAGTGTAACCTTGTATTCATTGAACTCCTTGATTCCTTGAAAGATGCTTGTATTTATAGGATTTTCTTGAAGGAGGGTATGGGAAGTGGAGATGCTTTTGAATCCTTCCTAGGACTAGCTTCCCAAAGGTAATCTATGTTTTTGTAATTTATCGATGTTGATTTCACCCTATCTAATGTATGCATGCATTGCACTTGGTCTATTCCTTGGGAGGTGACAAATAAACTCATCGGCTTACAAATGAATGACATGTTATTGAATTAATGGAATTCTTTGCTTAACCATGATGGGTCTCCTTATATCTTCGACTAGTACTTTGGTCTCCTTATTCTCGTGATTCCCTAAATTGCTAATATGCCCAAAGGTATGGGCAATCTACATTGACAATGTTATTCTACCTGACAAGAGTGAACCCAATATAGGTACTCATACTATCTAATGGTAGTTATGTATGTTAATAAATAATTTGTATTATTTTTAAAATTTATACCAAAAGTAACATTAATTACTAGCTCACATGGCAAGCCTAAATGCTTACTCTTAAATGACAACCAAAAACCGATAGGGACAAATGCACATTCATTTTAAAAGGCTTCTTTTGATTGACTAATTCATTGATGCATCAAGAATCTAGCTATGAAATCAACAAATACATGAATTGAGAGAACATAAATAATTTCACAATTCATTTTATAATACAGTTACTTTATTATTATTATTTTCCAAGGCCCAATCATCCAAGGAGCAATAACACCTAGTCTCTCCACTTGGGTTATGCCCACACACAAACACACATTATCCCAATGGGTTAGCTCAAGTGGTTGAATGTTGTGAATTACAAGTAGGAAGTTGTGGGGTCAAGTCCCCGGGCTAGTTTCATATGTGAATATTGTGGGTCTCGTGCAATGTCCCCACCAGGTTAGGTTTCCAATATTGCAACTAGCCCCTACCTAGCAATACTTGTATTACAAACAACGAATAATAAAATTTGTATGACCAAGACCATTGTAAGGTTCATATGAATTGCATACAAGAGATTTCAAGGTTAGCAATGCAAGGAATAAGGTGATAGGGGGTCACATTGCCATTTGATTATACACCACAAATATTTGTAAATGATGGTTGAAGAACATGGGTTTGGGTCTATCAACAATCTTGGAGATTGTCTTAAATGTGGTGGGCTCGACTCATCTACATGTAATGGTAATTAGGGTTCCACTTGCCACCATGACGAGTGGTGTTTCTTGTACTTTTCCTCTAATGACTCAGATCTCCCTTCTATCCTAGTGCAATCTATGACCTATCTTATAGGTAACTCTTTCCTTTTGTCAGTTGGATTTGGGGAAACTTTTGATTTTGGGTTGATTGCATGTGCCATCTTTCCTGCTCTATCACTAGACCATGGTTTCATCCCCAATTTGTGTCCTTTTCACCCATGGTTCTATGATTATAAATTGGACCTAGATACTTAGATTCTTGCCTACTTTGTCTCACAGATGGGTTCATCCCAACATGAATTTACTCCTCCTTGTCTTGAGGTTATAGGTGACCTTAGCCCCTTCGTTGTTGTTGGTAAAGGTTGTATGCATACTTGGGTTTTAAATCTTGTCTCTCCATAGGGTTGTTGGGGTGGTTGCAACACAACTTGGTTGGCACCCATACTATTGTGTTATGCCACTATGATACACAACTCTTGGCTTAAGGGTTAACTTGTTGATGGGTGGAAGGCTCTACTCTCATTGTAATCTTAATGATTATGGATTGTTCAACTCATACTTGGTTGGAGGTTTTTGTCGTTTGGATTCTAAGTTATGGTGTATATTTTTCTATAGTTTAATTATTATTTTGAAGAATGAACTTTCATGTGTGTGTTTGTGTGGGTGGGTGGTTCAACTTAAGGAAGGGGGTCCAATCCATAGCATATCTCTATCTCTCTTGCAAAAATGACTTCTTATAATATAAAGTCTTCCTAGGGTTGGCATAATTATGCTTTTAAGGTGAAAAATGTTGATGGGTTTGATCTTATTATGATAAAAATGCTACGTTGAATTTCATTTGGGTTATGTTGACAATAACACTTTGTTTCCCAATCTATGTGCATTTCAATTTCATTATGAATCAATTTATAGGGTTCAAAATCTATGTGCATTTCAATTTCATTACGAATCAATTTATAGGGTTCAAACTAATGAAATGATAATCAGTTTATAGGAGAAATGCATGGGTTTTCAAATAGTATTATGCTTTATTTATTTTTCACAATTAATTAATGGTTAAACGTAAGGAAAAAATACATAGAATCTATAATTCTAAGGCTTACATTAAGAGGTTAGGCAAGGGTAATGTTCATCTAGCTTAATTAGGCTACAATGAACTTCTCTTTTCTTTTACAAATAATCTATCTATCAAGTTGAATAATAGTTAATAATTACATAAAGTTATGATAAATCCAAATTACATAATCTTAAAGACATTACATAATCCTCTGAAAAAATGTTATCATATGCAATATGAAATAATCCATGAGTCTATTATTCAATAAGAGAACCATATAGAACATTCGCTCTTAGTTTAATCATTATTCCATCACATTTCATATCATCTATAATTTTATTTTATTTTTATTATAATAATATTAAATTATGGTAACTAACTTGATAACAGGGAGAAAACATCCTCAGATGGGGTGATAGTTGGCCAATAGGAAAAAGGTGGCGCACATGCATTAAGGGGAGTTATTACCCCCAGCCGCCAGTCATACAACTAAACCACCCACCTAATGGGATCTCGCATTGTAGTTATGGTAGTGTGTTGCCATCCCTCCGGGAATTTAATGGCTCCCCTTGTGAACCAGCATCGGAGTACAGGAGAAGGTACGAAGCATTGAGTTGTTGTCACCTCGGCTTTCATGGCGATCCTCATGGTCTTGTCACGGGCCTCTATGAAGGTAGGAGTCCTCAGACACTTTATTGTTCTTCATCTCTTGTTGTCTCTCATTTTTCTCTTAGGCACACAGTTGTTCCGGCTCTCCCAACCTTCGTGTTGTGGACATTTTGTCATTTCGATTCTCCCAAGCCTCTCCAAACTTCTTACCACCAATGTAGTACCTCTAGCTGGTTTTCCTCTGAACCTGATCTCCATTTAGCTCCCCTATCCCACTCTTTGTTACATCTCGTCCACCATGCCCATGGAACGTGGTAAGCCCAAAAGAGGGCCATAGTACTATAGTTTCATGGCTAGGCGCAACCACCCTGACCCTTCGTAGCCTTCAACCCCAACCCACAACACTGGCTAGAATTGGCTTGATTTTCCCTTTCCCAATTCTCTGCACTCACATCCACCCCTTACTAACACCGTGCCTGACCATAGTAGCTACCTGGTGGAGGAAGAAATTCCTCCACTCGAGTTGCAGCCCATGGAAGCCACGCCAGAGCCTGATATCAACACCAACCCCCAAGCCAAGCCTTTGGAGCAGGGTGATTGTGTTGTTGAAGAAGAAATCCCCCCCAACTGGTTGGCAAACTGGATAGCTCAAAACGCCACCCCTGAAATGGCCATGGACGAAATTCCGCCAACAACATTGGATGCAGATACAGCTCTTCGTGCAGCTATGGATGGGAAAATTGTGCAACCCCCGCTCATTCTCCATTGTCTTTTGGATGACCAACTCCAACTAATCTTTGACATGAGGTGGAACCTGGAGGAGCAATTGCATAACCAGAGAACCCTCAGTCGACGCATGGAACTCATGTTCGACGCTCTAGCAAGTGCACCGGAAAAAACGCGTTGTACAACCTGCGGACAAAGGTTTGTCTTCACCTTCAATGCGGATGGAAACCTAGGATCGCCACACCTCTAGCCTCACTCTATCATGGTATATCAGGAACCAGGTTCAACGTTTTTTGGTTTTGTTAAATTTCTCTGGTGCATGGTAGCAACCATGTTTAATTGGCTAGTTGGCAGTGCATACAGTCTTGGATGTTTGATTTTAGACACATCATATTTTTTTTAACAAGACATTTGTCATGTCAAGCCTTACAGTCTTTTTTCTAAGCTTTTATACAAGCCATCTATTTTGGTTTCCCTATTGTGACGAAACTTGTAACGAACTTTGCTCATTATACTGATTTGAGGCTCTTAAAATAATATATACTCTTTTTTTTTTTTTTTAACACAATATCCTAAAAATATCTTACTTAGTTAACAAAATAGATTAAGAAACCTATCTTTTATAATGTGGTTTAACCTCTATAACATGTTTTAACTTTTGACTTCTAAAACTTATTATTAAATATCTTGTTTCAAAACTATGCAAAGAAAATGAGGGCACGCTACAAAATCTCGACACATGTTATATAAAATGAGCGTAGCTTATTTTTTTAATTCTACCATGACAACCAAATCAAAACTCAAGCTTTTTTTTAACTATATTTTTTACATAAAATTAAAATGAAAGGAATGAAAATAGATAATAATAAATTAAAAATGTTGATATTCACAATTTTTTTGTTTACTTAATTAATATTGAACTCTTTTCCCTATAAATTCTTCAGTAATTTTTAAATATTTCTATCGTAATCTCTTAAATCTCTTAAAAGGAAAGAAATGAAAATAGATAATAATAAATTAAAAATATTGATATTCACAATTTTTTTGTTTATTTAATTAATGTTGAGTTCTTTTTTAGAAATGTCTAAATAATTTTTAATGAAAATAAATAATAATAAATTAAAAATATTGATATTCACAAATTTTTTTGTTTACTTAATTAATGTTGAACTCTTTTCCTAGAAATGTCTAAATAATTTTTAAATCTTTCTATTACAATCTCCATATGCCTTGAATTTCAATTGTCTATAATTTTATTTAGATGTTGTAAAATAAACTATTTCAAAAAAAATTAACAATTGTATTTCATTTATTTACAGAATAAATGAAAAACAAATTTATATAAATAACAATTATAAATTTATTAATATACATTTAATATAATCATATCAGATGATAAAACTGTATTTCATTTATTTACAGAATAAATGAAAAACAAATTTATATAAATAACAATTATAAATTTATTAATATACATTTAATATAATCATATCAGATGATAAAACTGCAAGGCAAGGCAACAACAATAAATTAACAAAGTATCTTCGTATGATAAACTGATGCAAACGCGATTAAAAGTGAAACTATGATTAGTCCCACATAAACTAGGTGCTAAGTAGATTCGTCATATACAATTTCATCAAAAATTGTGTGGCGGGGACTAAGCATTTCTACGGGAAGCCCTAACAACAATGTTCGCATGAGGATCATTTTTCCATTAAGTTACGGGATTGGTATTACAATATTGTAGTGTGTTGTAAAAGTTTTCCTACAAGTGTCTAAAAGACTTTATAGCATTCAATTAGAAAATAAAACAGCCAAGTAAAAGAGAGAGAAAACACCTTCAAATCATAGGCAACTGTTAGATAGATAGATAGATATTATAATTGCATAAGACTCATTGGATATTAGATGCATTTGCCTAAAACATTCCAGAGACAAGAGGGAGGTGGATAAACAAAGACAACGAGGGAGTTGGATAAACAATGTAATATCATAAGTCTCATTGAATATTAGATGCAACGGCTTGAAACATTGCAAACAATGGCCTCAAACATTGCAAACAACAACATTGTCTCTTAATAATTGATAGTACTCTAAACCAAAGAATAATAGATAGACAATGAGGGTGATGGATAAATAGACAGTGTAATAGCATAAGTCTCATTCACAGGGCGCCCGGGCCGTGAACATCTGATAGATAATAAGTGCAAAATTAATGCATGAGATATTATCGAGATTATTTCCTCCAACGAGTTCTGAGTTATAATAACCGGGGCTTCAAATAGAGCATTGAATAGACAGTAAGGGCAGTAAACCTCTGACAATGATGACAATTAACCTCTTGAACCTCTAACAAATCATAAGTGCAAAGTTAATGCAAGTGATGTTACCAAAATTACCATCGACATCAAGGCAATAAGACCTCAAAGTTGAGATACAATAATATGAAAAAAAATTAATGTATTTTTAATTTATTTTAATTACAATAAAATCATTATTTATATTTTGCTAAGTTCTAACATTAAAAATAAGAGAAAAATTTAAATCAAATATTAAATTAATAACAAATCAAGAGTGACTCATGGCTATAAATCCCTAGTCTTTCTGCATGAACTAATAAAAAAAAAATTCCAAGAAGGGGATGTAGACATTCTTTAAGGTTTCAATACAACTCTATTCTAATCTAGGACAATTATTACCTAGAAAAAAGCCACATAAGAAAAGAAAAGAGAGAGATCGGACTACTACATTATAATAATCCATTAATTACTACATGCTATTATGAAACTTGAATTAACATATTGTCTTTCACAAAAGGACAAGAGCAAGAGAAAAGAAACAAACAAACACACAATATATAAATTAAAAAAATAAGAAAATAATAAAGTAAAGAAATATTATATTAATAAAAAAAATTTAAGTCAATGACTTTTCCTTGAACATAATTATAAAAATTGTTTCAGTAAATGTTCCATTTTCTTATAGGAACATTTACTGGGAGGTTTGATACCACTTTGTAACAGTTGTACCTAGCATAAACTAGTTGGAGGATGTTTCTTGCTAAAATAATTTAAGCATATAATCACTATTATAAGTAATAGGATAGCATGCACCTGTAACCTTTTGCCTTGCTCATGACTAGCTCATGGTCCAAAGTAGTGCTCCAAACCACATTGCATATAAGGTGGAAATCACACCTAAGGGTCAACCTTCCACCCAACCAATGCAAAACTTGAAGCTAGGTGGTGCTTCCTAAGCAAGGCTCAAGCTCAATGAGATTGTAGGTCAAAATTCTAAGTACTCAAAAAGATTATTCACTCACTTGATTAAGTACCCGGTTATCTATTGTGTGGTGGAGAGACCTCTAAACTTACATCACCCCCAAACCCCTTAGGGTTATGGTGTGTTATAACACCCACTCTATCTTCTTATATTGCAATACCTCTAGTTGTGGGGCTCCTCCATAAGGAATTTACCATTCCACTCTAGCTTTTGACATCTCCAACTGTAGACAAAATACACTCGAGCTCTTGAC
Organism: Picea glauca; assembly: GCA_000966675.3. NCBI lineage: Eukaryota > Viridiplantae > Streptophyta > Pinopsida > Pinales > Pinaceae > Picea > Picea glauca. The sequence goes on from JZKD02S1956446.1 coordinate 9,206, forward strand.
ACCTCATGTTGTGGAGTCCCAAGGGCCCAAAATCAATTTCCATGCTCAAAAATGGGTATTAGTACCCCTATTGGTCAAGTACACCCCTAGCCTCATCTATCCATTCATAAAATGTTGGAGTAGTTATTAGTATTCTCTCATCAATTCATAGATCTAAACAATTCTCTTTCTTAAGGCAGGAATTCACAACAATCCACAAGAATCTATCCCCCTCACATAAGTCAAGCTTCTATTTTTCCAATCTTTCACAAGGTAACAACTCACTCTTAAGAAAGTCTTTTGGCCTTCCCATTCCCCCTCCTCGAATACACTTGGGGTGAAATTAGGCTTAGGAATAGGATTGCAAATGCCATAAGATAGGTAATTGGTGAAATAAACTCATCCTCTTATGCTTTTAACTCCCAAATCATTGAGGCATTTTCCAAGTCAATATTCCCCTTCCTAGTCTCACAAAGCACTCGGTCTAGGCTATACGTCCTTGTTGATCAAGAGTCCCTTCCCTTGGGAATGATTTCCACAATTTAATAAACATCCATCCATGCTAATCTCATTATTTGACCCAAGTTAGTGTGGGTCCCATGAAACATAAACTTGCAGTAGGTTAGTTTTCCAAAGAATACCATAACATTTATCAATCATAAACTACAAAGTATTCCAAATTTTTCAATAATCATTAAGGAAAATCATTGAATGAATCATCGAGGACATAATGAGTCCATAACATCATCTCCTATTTAGGCATCATGATTCCATAACAAGTAAGGTCCTTAATTGGTGTATTAACCAAAATAATAAGATGCACTAGAATAGGGTGTCATACATGGAAAGAAGCCTGTAAAAACATCAATCATTGCATTGGCGAGTTGTGCAATGCCGTGAGTTTGCTTTTGTTGTTTTGACCTTAAAGGATTCTACAATTTATGAAGCTACAACCCCAGTCTTGAATGACATCCTTGTCGTATAGTTTGAAATTTTCCCTGACATTGAGAAGGTTACAAGTGTGCCATAGGTTATTGGCATTCCTAATGATGATGACATTTCTTTTTTGAACAATGGTGTTTTAATTGAGTTACAAGTCTATGAGGCCACTGCAACAAGTCCCCCTTTCTTTAGTAAAGAAGGTTTTTAATATGAAAATTCCTCTACTAATCTCAACTAGGACCCGATCCCCATACAACAAGGTCTGATTATTTTAGGTATAGGAAGTAGTGAGGACCCTAATAAATGAAATGACATATGATGGGAATATTCTATTGCCTCTAATAAAGACCCTAACGATGAAGAAGATGGTGAAGAGATGTACGTTGTGACCTAGGGCCAATTTACTCCTCTTGACACTCTGCAAGTTGTTGTGTGCACACATCCCATACCCGCATAGATCCCTAAGATTGTTATGCCACTACCTATGGTTGATTGCAAAACTATCATTTCCCACCTCCTTTCTCTGGCTCGGAATCTTGAGTACAACTAGGAGATGCCTAGAGTATACAAGCAAGGTTTCAATATTGCATAGTGGGGTTCACTTTTGAGGATAGGAACTACTACAAGTTCAAAGGATTCAAAAGTTCAGATTCACGCCGAGTAATCTTATCAAAGTGCCCAACCATTTGCTTGCCTAAATCCCACAATTCCTCCACATTTGGAAGCCTATACTCTCGTGAATATCCACCAAGTTTCCTTGTACTATTTGTTATAGACATTTTGAGTGATAGGTAAAGAAATTGGTGGATATTCACTCCAACATTAGAATCAACAGCTCCAAGTTTAGCTAGATGATGCACTAGGGGAATGTGATACTCTTTGTCATGATAAACATACATTTTTAGATGAACTTGAATCAGTTCCATGCCACTTCATGCAAATGTGGCCCATGGCCTAGAATGAAGATCCAGAGCTTAAGGATATGGATAGCATGATAAAACTTCCACTTCTACCGAGAGTTTCCATACTTCTTTGTTGTAGCTTAAGAAGGCAATTAGACTAAACACCACTGTGGTGATTTCAAGACATAGGAACTTATGGGATAGATAGACCCCTTGCTCACTGTAACGTACCTAGCCACCCATAGGCCAGGAACGCTACTTCAAGCCCGCTCTCTGCACTAACTTCTAATTCTGATCAAATTTTTAATTAATAAAGATGCATGAAATATTCACATGCAGAGTTAAAGATTCATGCTACAACATAAAGAAATAAGACATATGTCATGCACGGAAATAACCAGCAAGCATGCATATTATAGATACAAATTTCATATATAAACAAATACACAACGAAATAAATACACAGGAAAATAAAACCATGACAAAGAGCACTTATCTTTCATGAAACGAATCACCAAGTGGCTACAGACCAAGGACATTCCACCCAACCGTAGACACTGTTGTTCCAAGTCTCAACAGCAATGTCACCCCTGAGCTAGGGCTATGAATCCACAAGGACGGTTCTAGAGTGTCACTCGACTTCCCAAACAAGTCAGCACTCAAGCTCTCACGGGATTTTCAGCACACACAACAATCCAAAGTACACCAACTCTCTTCTACCCAGCCTGCGCAACCCAAGAGAATGGATCCCTTCTCTGCCACGCAATCCCTCGGGTTGTCCATCTCCTTCAAGGGCTCCAGTGCATCTAGTCAAGAATCTCCATGTTGGGACTCTCAGGATTTGCATTTGTGAGAAAAATTGAACATAAGCCAAAGCATCTCAGACATGCAGGCATTAATTCATGGTTGGAATACACCAACAGTCTTTAAAGCCAACAAAACCATGGCTCCTCTCCAACAATTCGTTTTCCTTTCCCAAGCCAAAACATGAATGAGGAAAGACAAGTGGGTGAAAGAATGAGTGGAGAAAGAACATAATGAAAGGCGTGAACAATGAACAATGAATGAGTGAAGAAGAAGTAGCCCCAAACAACCCACAAGATGGGTTTATATATTTACTTGCAAATCAAGAACCACATGGCCTTCCCAAGAAGCTCATGTAACTACTCCTCTCCATTAAACAATTATGGGTAAATAAAAAATAAATACTTAGCCCCTCAATCCCCCTCTCTTGTGGAATCATAGCCCCCTATAACTCTTATCCTTGTCCGTCTAGCAACCAGTGATGTATTTATTATTAATAATGATCAAAACATTACATTTCCTAGGCACACTGGCCTCTTTTAATTGTTTGGGCACTCTTTCCTTTCATAGATTAACAAAATAGATTATTTAATACGGGGCTCAAAAACCTGGGGTATTACATCCACTCCCCCTTATTTTGGCACTATCCTCAATGCATATACAAAACAAAAAACAAAATTTCAAAATTTATTCAAAAAGTTGTGGGTACTCTGCCTGCATGGCATCTTCATGCTCCCAAGTAGAATCTTTAGGACCATAGCAGGTCCATTGGACTTTTACCAGCTCTATAACTTGATTCCAGAGCATTTTTACTTTTTTGTCCAATATTTGCATTGGCTGGACCTAAAAGTATACCTCTGTCTCTACCTGAATCAGATGCCAATCAATAACATGGTTAGGATCATGTACATATTTTTTTAGTAAAGAGACATGAAATACATTATGCACATTTGTGGAAGCAG
>JZKD02S1956446.1:42105-54948 GCA_000966675.3 Picea glauca
GCTTTTGAGCGTCAACAAGCACCAACCTTGTTTGTTAAAAAGAAGGATGGCACACTCAGGTTGTCCATAGACTATAAGAAACTCAATAAGATGACCATTAAGAATAAGTATCCCTTGCCAATGATCAATGACTTGTTCGACCAATTAAGGGGTGCTACAATTTTCTCCAAGATTGACTTGAGGTCTGGATACCACCAGGTTAGGATTAAGGGTGAAGACATCCACAAAACAACCTTTAGGACAAGATATGGTCACTACGAATTTGTGGTGGTGCCATTTGGGCTAACCAATGCACCAGCCACTTTTATGTGCTTAATGAATAATGTACTCAGTAAGTTCTTGGACATATTTGTATCAGTTTTCATTGATGATATTCTAATATATTCCAGGAATAGGGAAGAGCACAAGGAACATATCAAACTAGTGCTTCAAGTGCTAACAGAACATCAACTCTATGCTAAGTTTAGTAAGTGTCAATTTTTCCAGAAACAAGTCCATTATTTAGGCCATGTTATTTATGAAGAAGGAGTGGCAGTTGATCCTTACAAGATCAAATCCATCATGGATTGGCCTACCCCAAAGGATGTATCTAATATCAGATCCTTTATGGGCCTAGCAGGATACTATAGGAGGTTCATAAAAAAAAATTCCAAGATTGGTTGCCCAATCACCTCCCTTAAGAAAAAGGGAGTTAAATTCATTTGGACATGAGAATGTGAAGAGAGATTCCAAGAGCTGAAATACCTTTTAATCAATGCACATGTGTTGAAGATTGTAGACACAAACAAGGACTTCCTAGTGTGTACAAATGCCTGCAAGGAAGGACTCAAGGGAGTCCTTATGCAAGAAAGACATGTAATGTGCTATGAATACATAAAATTGAATGAGCATGAAATCAATTGTGTGACCCATGATCTAGAATTGGTTGTCATAGTACATGCTTTAAAAATGTGGAAGCATTACCTTCTAGGTAGGAGATTTGTGCTTATGACGGACCATAGTGGGTTGAGGTACATGTTTGATCAACCAAAACTTAATGCTAGATGGATGGCTCTCCTTAGTGAGTTTGATTTTGAAATCAAACATATCAAAGGAAAAGAAAATAGGGTCACTGATGCCCTTAACAAAAGTATGAAAGTGATTCACTTGGCAACTGTAAGCACTTGTGAAACAGATGTCAGGGAGAGAGTCAAAAGTGCACAAGAAACAGATGCATTTTTCAAGACTGTAAAATCATACTTAGAACAAGAGCCCAGAGGGATAAAGTATGAGGGTTATCAATTGTTGAATGGTGGTCTGCTAACTTACAAAGGTAGGTTGTATATCCCAAATTGTGATGACTTGAAGAGGTTCATGATGGATGAACTACACAAAAGACCATATGCTGGTCATCCTGGTTATCAGAAGATGATCACAGCCACTAGGAAACTGTCTTTTTGGCCAGGACTAAAAAAGGACATAGTTGATTACTTAGCTAAATCTCTAGAATGTTAGCAAGTTAAGGTAGAACACCAACATCCAGCAGGGTTGTTGCAACCCCTACCAATCCCATAATGGAAATGGGAAACCATCTCCATGGATTTCATCACAGGGTTACCAAAATCAGCCAAACAAAATGATGCCATCATGGTAGTTGTGGACAAATTGAGCAAGGTTGCTCACTTCATTCCCATCAAGTCAATTTGTAAGGCAATAGATATTATCAGTATTTTCAAGAAAGAGATATTTAGACTACATGGCATGCCTAAGGAGATCATATCTGACAGAGATACAAAATTTACTTCAAGCTTCTGGAAATATTTGTTTGTTGGTTTTGAAACTAAATTGTTATTTAGTACAACCTATCACCCTCAAACTGATGGAAAGACAGAGAGGGTAAACCAAGTGTTAGAGGGCATGTTAAAGATGCATGTAATGCATCAACCTAAGAAGTGGGAAGACTACCTACCACAGGTAGAGTTTGCCTACAATAATGGCTATCAAGAGTCATTGAAGATGAGCCCTTTTGAGGCCCTCTATGCTAGACAATGCAAGATTCCAATCAGCTGGGATAACCAAGACGACCGAATTACCATCAGGCCATATATGCTGAAAAAAATGGAACAAAAAGTAGTTTAGATAAAACAGAATCTGAAAATAGCTCAGGATAGACAGAAAATCCATGCAGACAGAAGAAGGACTCCTAGAGAGTTCAAAGCAGGGGATCATGTGTATCTCAGAGTTAGACCTAGGAAAAGCTCCTTGAGAATGGGAGCTTGTGCAATCTGGCACCTCGGTATTATGGACCCTTTGAAATCTTGGATAGAGTGGGACATGTAGCATATATATTATCACTTCCTCCCACAATGAAGGCACATAATGTTTTCCATGTTTCATTATTGAAGAAATATGTAAATGACTCTAATCATATAATTGACTGGTCTGTGATTCAGGTGGAACCAGAGGGAGAATTCCTGCCAGAACCACAATGCATAATAGACAGGAAGGAAATCCCACTCAGGAATAGAACCATTGCACATGTCAAGGTGCAGTGGAAACACTTTGGCCCAGATGAGGCTACATGGGAAATGGAGGATGCCATGAAACAAGCGATACCCATTTTTGTTTACTTTTGTACATATAGAGCACATCGAAAGATAGAACATCAAGGACAATGTTCCTTTAAGGGTGCGAGGATTGTAATACCCCTATTTCCCCCAGTTTGTAAATATAACTATAACTTGTCGAAAGACTGTGGCAGACTAAATATGTATGAATGTTGGATTTGATGAACCTATTGTCATAAAGGTAATGCATGCATTTTTTGTTATTAATAGAAAGTGGATAATGTTGCATAATTGCTGAAAGGGGGGTTTGCCAAGATAGACCATGATGCTATAAGAGAGATGGGGAGGGGAACAAAAAATGGTGGAGAGGACCCCTACCAAACTAATACCTCACTGGATTTAATTGATCAGACCCAGAATAGTCCTCTGACCCAGAATTGAATTACCAGTCAGGCTGGTAATTGGAAAAGTCCTCCTCAAGAGTTAATTAGGAGATGGGGCATAGTACCCATCTGCAGGGGCTTCTAGACCCGACCATGAGTTGGATATCCAAACCCACACAACCTTGTTGAGGAAGGAAAGAAAAGAGGTAATTCATGGGCATAGATAGATCAATGAGGAAGCAGAGTCGAGGAAAATATCTTGAGAAGAGAAAAGAACGCTTCCAACTCTTTGGTTCGAGGGAGAACTGAGAAATAAGCTCGTTTTGGGCACAAGAAGCAACGAGCATGGTTTTCAGTCCAAGCTGATAAATGGGGTTGGCGAGTGACTGTGGAAGTACTCGTTACATGCCTCCTTTCTTGGTATAGAGAAAACCGGTTGCCAAGATCCTGTGGGAGGAGGAGAGTAACCTCTATCCTTGACTATTACGGAGCAAGAACAAAGAGTCTCTCTCAGAGCATCATGGTCTAGCTCGGGGGTGGCTAGCGGTAAATCCATTCAGGAGTGGTTGTGCCTATGGTTGGGTGGAAACAAGCACCCCTTTCAGCATTCGCTTCATGATTTTCGGTTTCTGATAAGTATTTTCATACTCTATGTGTTGAAATGGAAATGATGATTGAATCTCTATCTCTCTCTCTCTCTCTCTCTCTCTCTCTCTCTCTCTCTCTCTCTCTCTCTATATATATATATATATATATATATATATATATATATATGACTATGTTCTGTATTGAATGATTAAGGTAGAAATGTGTATGGTCTCTCTATGAATCCGTGCTTTTGAAGGGTCTTTTATTTACCTCGACTTAGTAGCTAGAGAGTTATGGGACGTGAGTCTGCAAGAGAGTCGGGGTAGGATTAACCAAAATGCTTAAGTCCTACTGACCTCTTGAATCTACCTTCACGAGAATACCAAGTTCAAACCGTATGGAAGGAGGGCGCCTCCTTCAGATATTTCACTCGTGTGATCGAGAGCTCATGCCTGCATCCTTAACCAATTCACGGCTAAGGGATTAGTGTGTAGCCCATAAGAATTTTCGAAGGACCCATATGACCAGATCGAGGAACCCTGTGTGAGGCCCGAAAGGAGCTAAGACTTTATGTCTTCGGAACTCCAGGAGTTTGGAGCTCTGGAGTGTTACAACCTTACCATTTGTAAATCGTTCGAAGGCAACTGGTTGTTATGGTTACCCACGAGGTTGACCGACGCCTGGTGGTTTCCCTAACCATGGCAGATGGACTTGTCCCACCGTTAAACCCTGACCCATTTACAAATCGCGAAGTAACGCGAGCTGCAGATTCGAGGGTATTCGAGAGTCTCCCTGGTCGTTGGATCTACATCGAGGTAAGTTTGGTGATGACTACTTCGAGAGAAACAAGGTGTTATGACACCAAATTCCTCGAACGCTGAAGTTACGAATTGACGTAATCCGTGGATCTGGAGAGTCTGTTAAGAACCCCTCTTAACCATCCGATCAAGTAGTGGAGGGACCCATGTACGACACTTCGATGAAGTGCTACTTCGGAAGAGCGGAGCAACCATAACATTGAAACCTCCAAAGGCTGGAGTTGCGAAGTAACGAGGATCATAGATCAAGTGACCCTCCGAAATCTCCCATGACTGTTAGATCTAGACCATGGTCAGCCTGATGCTAACTACTCCAGGAGCAAGGAGGAAGTCACACCACTAATCCCCTGCATGCCAAAGTTATGAAGTAACGGAGGCCATAGATTCAAGGGTTTACATGGACACACCTTGAGCATGAGATCGAAGGGCTTGGAAGGCTATCAATCCGGGGTGACGTGGCGTGCTTATGTCACCCAGGGTGACGTGGATTAACCACCCAAGCAACCCTAAACATACTCCCTTTAGGATCTTATGACTTGTTGATTGGCATGGACTGGTTGGCTGCCCATAAAACCAAGTTGGATTGTTACAATAAAACTTTGGAGTGTGAAAATGAAGAAGGGAGAAAGGTAACCCTACAAGGGATTCAAAAGCCTATCTCAGTGAGACAAATATCAGCCCTTCAAGTGAAGAAGTATTGCAGAAAATGATGCCCTTTATATGCAATACAAGTGTTGGAATCTATTGAGAACAATAAACCCAGCCTAGAAGACCATCCCATACTAAGAGAGTATAAATATGTGTTTCTAGAAGAGGTACCAGGTCTACCTCCAAGAAGAGATATTGACTTTTCAATAGACACTTGCACTAGGAGCGGTGCCAATGTCTAGAACACCCTATAAAATGAGTACACCAGAGCTGGTTGAGCTCAAGCTACAACTAAAGGAGATGATGGACAAAGGCAACATTCGTCCTAGTGTGTCTCCATGGGGAGCACCAGCCTTGTTTGTGAAAAAGAAGGATGGCACACTCAGGTTGTGCATAGACTATAAGAAACTCAATAAGATGACCATTAAGAATAAGTATCCCTTGCAAAGGATCGATTACTTGTTCAACCAATTAAGGGGTGCTACAATTTTCTCCAACATTGACTTGAGGCCTGGATACCATCAAATTAGGATTAAGGATGAAGACATCCACAAAACATCTTAGGACAAGAAATGGTCACTACAAATTTGTGGTGGTGCCATTTGGGCTAACCAATGCACCAACCACTTTTATGTGCTTAATGAATAATGTACTCAGTAAGTTCTTGGACAGATTTGTATTGGTTTTCATTGATGATATTCTAATCTATTCTAGGAATAGGGAAGAGCATGAGGACCATCTCAAACTAGTGCTTCAAGTGTTAAGAGAACATCATCTCTATGCTAAGTTTAGTAAGTGCGACTTTTTCCAGAAACAAGTCCATTACTTAGGCCATGTTATTTCTGAAGAAAGAGTGGCAGTTGATCCTGGCAAGATCAAAGCCATAATGGATTGGCCTACCCCAAAGGATGTATCTGATATCAGATCCTTTATGGGCCTAGAAGGATACTATAGGAGGTTCATAAAAGGATTTTCCAAGATTGGTTTCCCCAATCACCTCCCTTAAGAAAAAGGGGGTTAAATTCATTTGGACATCAGAACGTGAAGAGAGATTCCAAGAGTTGAAATACCTTTTAACCAATGCACATGTGCTGAAGATTGCAAACCCAAACACGAACTTCCTTGTGTGTATAGATGCCTGCAAGGAAGGACTCTGGAGGATAGGCGTGCATAAAGGAGACGGTACATTCAACTCCGAAGCGTCGAACGCCGAACTTCCCTCTCGCTCATGTGTTAAATTAAGACCATGTCCCGTCATTGGATTGGTTAGTGGATGGACCTCCCTTGTGGATGTAGGAACTTTGGGATCGGACGAATGAGGTGGAGCCCCTAGGCCCATGTCTGATAATGCCCAAATAGCTTTGGGTGGCCATAACTTGCAAACTAGAGCTCGGTTTTGAGTCTGGTAGCAGTCGTTAGAGAGATATGGTTGAATAGAAGAGGATGGAGACCTTAGAGAGGTGATTTGAGACGATTAAAGTAAGCAAAATTTTGATGCCCCATCCCTAGAAAGGGTACTTAGGGGTCGGGTGTGTTACAAATTGTGGAGCAACAATAACGCTGAAACCTTCGAAGGCCGGAGCTGCGAAGTAACGAGGATCGTAGATCTAGGGACCCTTCGAGATCTCCCATAACCGTTAGATCTAGACCGTGGTTAGCTTGGCGCTAACCACTTTGGGAGCAAGGAGGAAGTTGCACCACGGATCCCCTGAATGCCGAAGTTATGAAGTAACAGAGGCCGTAGATCCAGGGGTTTACGTGGACACACCTTGGCCATGAGATCGAAAAACTTGGAAGGCTATCAGTCTAGGGTGATGTGGCATGCTGATGTCACCCAGGGTGATGTGGACCCCCATTTGATGTGCCACGTGTCACATGGATTCACACATTTCGCAGACCCGATGTTCCCATTAAAATGTGACATGTGTCACCCACTGTAGGGGCCACAAGTCATCTCTGCCTTACCGCGTGTCACCCCAGACACTTGTGAACTTGGTCCATTTGGCGGGAGGAGTACTCGGGACCCACCTATCCTTGCCTCTACGTCTAGTACATCACCACGTGCGAGGGTGGATCCTTTGGGAGTCCAGGACTTCGGGACTCTGAAGGTTTGGGATGCAGTGTCGAGGATAAGCTGAAAGGCCCGAAGGCTGGAGCCATGTGGTGAGATTTTGGTATCCTTCGGGAGTTCGGGAAATCGAGACTCCAGGCATGCCGAAAGGAGACAGGATGTTCAGCGCCAAACGTCGAACTTCCCTCTAGCTCATGTGTTAAATTAATACCATGTCCCGCCGTTGGATTGGACGGTGGATGGACCTCCCTCCTGGATGTAGGAACTTGGGGACAATACGAATGAGGTGGAGCCATGTGGCCCATGTCTAATAATTCTTGAAGAACTTCGGGATGCCATAACTTGCAATCCAGAGCTTGGTTTTGAGTCTGGTAGTAGTCATTAGAGAGATACAGTTGAGTAGAAGAGGATGGAGACCTCAGAGAGGTGATTTGAGACGATTAAAGTACGTGAAATTTTGATGCCCCATCCCTAGAAAGGGTACTTAGGGGTCGGGTGTGTTACAGGGGTGGCTGCTGCTGAAGTTACCGAGCAAGCAGAGCCTATGATTGGGTGGAAAGGCGAACCGTGAGTTGGTTGACTGTAACTTGTAATACATATAAGTACCTTTATATTCAATATAATTGAATTGAATTATTTCGTTGAATACCTATGTTTATGCTATGAGTGTGTATAGTCGATTAAGTCGTATCGATGCTTGCGTTTTGGCAACCCTTGTATTTGTATGACAATAGATCTGCAAGAATAACGTAAGTCTTACACCCTGGGGTATGAATACCTTGTTTCATTATTAGATGAATACGGTATATATGTGTGTGCATGTTTCTTTGTGCATTGTGATACACGTGACATAATGGGTTCATGTAAAAAGGAACCTAATCGATGAGTCAAGGGATGAATGATAATATTTGAGGGATAATGAATTAAAGGCTAGAACTGATAGGATAAACTTGGTATCTTTCCCTTTGCTTGACACATAATGCTTGTGAGGAATCGTCTCCTTGAATGTAAGTCATCTGGAAAGCTTATTACCTACTATGAATGGGAAGGACTCGGGGAAGCCAAGTCAAAATCCAGGAAAGATATAATGTGAGGCCTCGAGACTGTTAAAGTCTAAATGTTATTGAAAGCCTGATAGACCAATATCCGGTGGGTGAGATAATATCCACCGTAAATTTATGGGAACCCGGATCAAATCTTAGTTGTAGATCTCGCGGGGTTGCAAACCTCGTTAAACTTAATTAATGATCTCATAACTATGGGATTAGTTTAACTAATCCCCTCATAATCACCAACACTGAGAGATTTCCAAGCTCACTCCATAAGCAAGGTCTGACATCCGGTGCCTGATGGTGATGTGGCACACAATGAGTGGTTCACGTGTGATGATGAAGGAAGGACACATGTCACCCTAAGGTGGTGCCACGTGTCACACAAATTTAGTAGACTTGTACTAGGATCCGTGGGGAAAATAAGTGCCACGTGTCAAGGGCCACACTTGCCACATCTCATACCATGTGTCACACCATGGGCCATGCCACATGTCAGCAGGGGATTCGTTGATGAGTCAGATGTGAGCCCAACGGAGGACGAGTACCCTTGGGGTAACATTGTTAGATTCAGTTCATTGGATCTAGGGTGGATAAACCTCCACTGTGGATTTGGATCAAAGAGAAGTCAATCGATCCCTAGATCACTGGGAGACTCTTACATGGATATGCTGGGAAGTCCGGTGCTCGGTGCCCGGATGGCCACGTGTCGCAACACGATTGAAGACAAGTGTCAATGCCTGATGGGGCCTAAGTCTAGAAAGGGCCCGATGAACCAGAACTGTTGGATTTGGGGTCAATCCTCTCCGTCGATCATTGATAAAGGGTTCCATCGGACCCTAGATTACTGAAAAATGTCGATGACTGGAGAAGCTAGAGGGTTTGGTAGTCCAGTGCCCAATAGCCATGTGTCAGAGCATGGATCAAGGTAGGTGGCTACTGATAATAGGGCCACATGGTTCTAGGTGCCAACTCATACCAGATCGGGTGATATGGGTCTATTGAAGGGAAGGCACGGTCGAAGCTCAGTGATCCGATATGACGTCGGGAGATGTCATACAATCATTGTACGACGTACAAGTGTCGGGGCCCGATTGGGCAAGCCAGACGTCTTGATAATGACGTGTACCTCGTGTCAGTCCATGTAGAAGATTTTCGTGTCACACATTGGTGATGCCACGTGTCACGTGATTTTGGAAGATTTAGGAAGGTATCCGTGGAGAGAATTAATGCCAGGTGTCGAGTGGTACGAATGCCATATGTCAGTCAGTGGCAGGGACATGTGTCTTAACAAGAGGCAAGTGGTGGTCTAGCCACGTTTCTGTGGTGCCAGCTAGACCTAGGTCAGGTTTGGAGGTGTGTAGTGGAAGAGTTGGGTCACCAGGGGGCCCGGTATCCGACACCTGATGGCTACATGTCACGATCTTGACGGACGATAGATAGTGGCACGTGATAGGACCATGTGTCCAGGGCGCTAGTTCACACTTTGTCGGGCGTCGAGGGATAGGGTTTACACATCCACTCCCGGTGGGCTGATGGTACAACAACTCGGTGTGACGTCGAATGATGTCACCTAACCAATGCCCAACGAACAAATGACACCATATGATGAGACCTTGTACACTAGTTGTTGACGCTTATTGGATTAGGTCTTTTGAAGATTTACGTAAATTGAGATTTAGCTGATGTTCTGGGACTCGATAAGTCAAGGGTCCGATGGATGAGGTGGAAAGTGCCAAATTAGAGTTCACGCCTGCTGCCACGTCCACGTAGGAGGATGACATGTCACGGCATGGCAATGCCATGTCAGATGCATATGGGTGATGTGGAACCACGTGGCTCTGTAATGGAAAAATACTTGAGAACTTTAAGGAGCCATAACTTTCATTCCAGGGCTCAGTTTTGGACAAAATTATAGTCGTTGGAAAGCTCTCGACGAGCAGAAGACGATGGTGACCTTTAGAAAGGGATTCGATGTAGTCAAGGAAAATGTTTTTTTTATACCTCATCCCTAAAAAGAGTACTTAGGGGGTTGGGTGTGTTACAAATAACCCAATTTAAAATCTTGTTTATGTGTTTTCTCTACATGGATGATGCTTTCTTTTTGTTAGTTGTATCTTAGGATGTGATGAAAATGATTACATGGACATAATGTGTTGCATCCTTGTAGAATAAAGTAAGTGGAAGTCATGTTGAATGTAAATGAATGATAAAATAGATATGGTTGTGTCCTTTTCTTTTTAACGATATTGCACTAACTTAAGTTTCAACAATGTGCCTAAAGTGAGATTTTCCTTGTAACAATGGATTGATATATTGATGTTAGACTACAACACCATTATTTGCCACCTACATGGGCCCTAGTCTACATTTCAAGCCAACATTAAGGTAAATATTTAAAAAGTCTTGAAGGGTATATTTTTGGACAAAATGTTATGTGATGAGGAATATAGAAATTGAAATGTCAATAAAATAGAATAGTCTGATGGTAAGGGTGCAAAGCAAATTCCAACATTACTTGTAACTAATCTTTTTCCAAGGTGCTTGTAACTAATCGATTATGAATCAATCAAATATTGATATTCATTTGAGTATCATTTTTGTAGAGACGCCTTCCTCCAAATATTAGGATTTGCAATTACCCCAACCCTCGTGTGTATATTTTGAATGGTAATAATACATGCACTTCCATTTCTCTTTATATATGATAATATCAATATTTGTTGTAGTGGTGGTGTCCATTATGGTTACATGGACCTTACAACTTGGGTGATTTTGATGGAAGAGTACACCTTATTGCAACAAGGTCATTGAATGAAAATGACTGTGATTAATTGTTGACCTTCTAAGGCTATCTTTCCCATGAAAATGGGTCACTTAAAAAAAGATCTATTTTTTTTACAAGAACAAATCCATTTTTCTATTAAAATATAAGAAAATGTTATAAATATGATTCCCCAACTATCCTTGTTGGGAAAGTTAAATGCACAACAAGATAAAACTAAGTGTGGGTACACATAATCTTATTATGTCATGCTTGAGTTGAATTCCCTGGATTTCCCCCGTGAGCTAATTGTTGAAAGAGTTTCTTATTGTTATTGTCAAAAATTGTCCTTTTTTGTTGTCTTGTCAATCACTTATAAAGGGCTTGATCCCCCCTAATCTTGAGGGGAACATTGTTTTCCTTTTGAGTTTATCCTATGAAATTAGAGAGTCTCTTTCTTCAACAACAATATCTTTAGTATTGATGCCCTCTCCCCCCTTGATTCTCTATGTCAATCCATTCCTCTTGTTGTTCCCCCATGAAAGACACTGAGCAAAGAAACTGCCAAATTCTATTGTGTTGTTGGTGCTAGCATTTTCCTCCATAAACATTTATTGCTAAGAATTTATTTTCATCTTCGGATTCCACCACCTTTGCCACTTCTATCAAATGATGGTGTTGCTCAACACCTTGCCACAAAGTGGGCTCATAATATGGCTTTTGGTTCTTCCCTTTTGAAAGTTTATTAGGAGCTTTGCCAAGATCAATGCTACATTTTTGGTAGGAAACTACCAAATGCCCCATAATCAAAGATACACAATTTACAATCAAGATACACAATTTACATCTAAAGGCTACTTATACATAGTCCATTTTTTTTCCTAATTAATTTTGCCTCTACCTTAATTAATATATCTTCACGCACACTATTGATTAAGTCCACTTCTACATACAACCTAGTGTATTGCGAACATACCTTATACCTTATAGGTTGTGATGTGTTTATTATGGGGAGCAACCTAGTGTATTGTGAACATACCTTATACCTTATAGGTTGTGATGTGTTTATTATGGGGAGCAACCTAGTGTATTGCGAACATACCTTATACCTTATAGGTTGTGATGTGTTTATTATGGGGAGCAAAAATGAAACTTCTCAAGAGTGTTTCTAATGGAGGCTAGTGAGTTATGCTGCAAAAATGTAAACATGGTTTAGGAAGCCTGATTCACATTGGCATTGAAGATAACATTGATCATCAACATGGTTTAGGAAGCCTGATTCACATTGGCATTGAAGATAACATTGATCATCTTCGTTGCTTTTTACTTTACTTTTATTATATATTAAATAAATATAAATATAAGTATAAGGACTATAGGTGTCTATTAATTACATAATTGCGTTTGAATTTTGAATTTCGTTTGCGTAAATGTGTAGGATAAACCCCATATAAAATCAAAGCATTCATAAGTAGGTAATGAATTTCGGTTGTGGTCTAACTGTAGTGGTAGACTGAGGAGAGTTTACTATAAACGAGGGAGGGCAGGTTCGATTTTCAGTGAACCTCTGAATTGACGTGTGTTGCAGGGCATTTGAGTTCCCGAAAACATGAAGCCGACGGCCACATTTCTCTTTAACGATATTGACGACCACGGATCGACGGCCGCCATGGAGGTCGACGACGGAGAGCCTCTGGATTTAATGAACGACGTGCTCCCCGACAGTAAGCCTTCCGATGTTGATTTTTTCAATTCGTTTGAAGATGACTTCGATGACTCTGACATCGCGTGATCGAATCCTGTTGCTCCTCTAACGGTACTTACATATTTTTTTTTGGTTTTTTGTGAATACCCGGTGTTAAAAACCCTGTAAGGTCCTAATAATCTTGAATGGCCTCTGGTTTTTATTGTTAATTCAAAGCTCCGAGTTTGAACAATGTGAAAATTGGTTTGTGAACGTTGTTCTGTGATGTGGG
>JZKD02S1956457.1:0-10873 GCA_000966675.3 Picea glauca
GAGATTGTCTCAGGAGGACACAACCGAAAAAATACACAAGGATATCACCGATTCTCGATATGTCCACCCAGGAGACATGACGTGATGAGATGTTTCATCCCTATGATATGTTAGGTACGAAAAATTTAAAATGTTAGTTAATTCGTGGATCATGCATTAGTTTCTAATTCGTGTGAAAATCAAAAGGGACCATTTAAGCTTGTCGATACAATGCATCTTCCTCCGCACCTCCGCTGTCAACCAAGTTACAATTTATTTGCAGAGATCCGACGATATTTTGTTTTGAATTTCATTCATTACTCGTATTAACTGATTGATACAACTGATAGGATATCTCTCGTTATATTCTTTTGAGTCATTGTGTATGAACCTATTCTACGAGGAAAGGAGTTCAGAGAACACAGAGGAGAAATACCAACAATCTAGAGAAGGCTTCCAAGGTTCAGTGAGTATTAAATTTTTTTTTTAGAAAGAATTATAGTTGCAGGAACGATGCCTCTGAAGAATCCTACCACCAGGAAATTCCCAACAGTGCCAAAGATGAAAGAAGCAGAGGCGGGAGAAGGTTACTCCCCAGCAGTTGCAAGGCAATTGGAATTCGCTCCAAAACTGGTGCCTGTCATTAAGACAACCACCAAGAAGGCCCTCATCTAGCCCCTGGCCTTTGGAGACACAGAGGTGAACATTGGGGCCAAAACATTATTCCCTCACTGGGAAGGATTGTTTAAGAAAATTAAGAAGGAAGAACCCCTTGAGTATACCCTACACAACGATCCTGATACAAGAATACTCGGCGATGAAGTTCTCCTGAATTTTTGCAAGGCCTATTTGCACATGGTGGAAAGAAAGACTCTGGTATTTCCCTGCATCGAACTCTTGAAATGGATTTTTTATCACACCGATGCACAGAGGTGTTTAATTAATGATGACAATGGTGGATGCATCGGGGTTTTCCTCCTCGTAGAAGTTCAGAGTTACTACAAACTCAAGGAATTGGAGGAACGTTTAAGCATTGGATTTGTTTTGAGTTTATATCAAAAGAAATACACCAACAAAATTATGGTGTCTTGGTGGAGATAATATAAGAAGTTGGCCAACTGGACCTCCAGCTGGTACCCAACGGCTAACTTGAGGGAGCCGTATATATACATGATGGCTCTCTTCAGCAGATTGCATGGGGAGAAAGATTGCTCCTGGTTTTCAGAGGCTTGGATTCCCCTAGATTATATGATAGTCATTTCAGGCACGAGCTTCAATTAGTGTGCTATCATATCCAAACAGTTGAGCACTTGCATATGACAAGCTCATATGCCGAAAGAGGGAGAAACCCTTTCCTTCTACATGGCCTCATATCTGCTGGATGTCATCTGTGCCAGGAACATTTTTTTTGGAATGAACTTAAATTGGCACTCCTCCGAGCTCCCAGTCCATGTATACTTCACCATATTATGGGAAAACAAGTACAAGAAATCCTTTTCTCTTATCTGTGACTAGTTTATTGCACGCATTTATTCCTTGTTGTTCAAGAAAGAGTGCCCAAGGTTGTCGGATGAAGCAAAAAAGGTTGTATCGAAAGTAGATCACTGGTATCTAGATGAGCGCGAGACCTACATCAAGGTTTTTGGTGCCACAGGGGCACCCCATCTGTTACCCATATATGTCCCCGATCGACTATTGTTAGGGGAAATTTGTTATCAGACCATTCTGCAAGGCTATAACGCCACTTTAGTAAAAGACAAGAAGTGGGCCTTCATACCTTATGGGTTTCATATTGATTTCTACATGGTCAATGAAACCACATAGGCTAAGCAAGAAGGGCTAATTCAATTGGAATTATGATTCCAGACTGGTTGTTTTCACAAGCACGATCCCAAGGGTCTAGTCATAAAACATACATCGTAGGTATCATCCTGTTGGCCTTATGCCCATGGCCGGTTTGAAGATGAAATTTTCACCGAAAAATGCCCAAGACTAGAATGAGGTGGTGGCAAGGATGGTTGATACTAAAACAACCAGATTCAAGGCCATGAGTTGGGAGGAGAAATAAATGTCCTTAGATCAAATGGCTCAATAAATTATCAGGACCCAAGAAGGAAGGGTAGCAATCGAACCAGGCGGAGTGGTGGGCAATCCCCAAGAATCCATCGAAGAGATAAAAGTTTATCAGAAATCCCCAGTACAAATCAAGGATTCCCCTGAGGTTCAAGTTGTATCAGGGGTGGGGGGACTTATGTGGAAGAAGGCTCAATTTCTAATGAAGTGGATGCAAGATAATCCAGACCTCATCATAATCCCTAGGGTTCTAACCGATAGCCCAAAAGGAAGCCCGACGGAGCCAAGCGGCCCCGATTTTACAAACCTTGGTAACACCAATAGGTTAGATGACCCTGAATCTACAACATCGCTGATCAATTCACTGGTAGGTTGGACAACTCAACCAGAGATAGGTCGAGTGTCCATAGAAACATGCGTGCCTAATCCTTTCAGCAAGCTTATAACTATATATAGTGACAATGAATGCTCGAAGTCATCTCACGACAACCCTATGTGTATCCAAGAGGAAAAATGACCTGAGAAGACTTCTTCTTCTGAGCCCGAAGTGAAAAAAAAGGAGGTCCTGGAAAAGGAAATAGAAGATAAAAGTGGCCTCAAAACAAAGGAACCTGACACATCGGACAATGAAACATATCTGAAGGACAAGCCCGAATTGCACGAGCCACAGAAAGAATCCCCGCGAAAGGAAATCAGCGGTTCTAAGGCCAATACAAAATTAAGTAACAAGTTTACTCCTCACGTCACTATTCTGCTCAATAATCAAACCCTCGATGAGCGAAAGGTAGAGACCGAGCCTTCGAGGCACAACGAGGAAGTTCAAAAGCCTGATCTTGAACAAGTATACACCACCGGTAGCCTAGGAAACATATTCACATGGAGTGATCAGTAGATACCCGAGACGGTAAACGAGGTAGAAGATATCTATGCGATCTCCTATGATCGAAAGAGAAAAGACCATTGTTCAAAGGACCACAAAGAAAAGAAAGATCACGTTGGATCACTCTATCTTCATTACTATAGAGGAGAACTTGATAAACACAACAGATACCCATACGACTGAACTTATCGGCGTGGGGAAGACTCTCTCAAAGGCCACCTTGGATAGGGCCAAAAAGGATGAAAATGAGATAGCCTCTACCCTAAAGGAGCTAGAACACTTGCGTCATCTGGCCGAATACTATAAAGGTACCACAGAGGCCATTGTGTACTTGAAAGGCTGTGTACTTGAAAGGTGATTTTGAAGAATTTTACAACGAGTTCAAGAAAGAAATACACATTTTAACTATGAAAATAGTTGTGTTCCAGAAGGACACTCTCATGGAACTTGTGACTTGAAAGTATATGGAACGATGGTATGAAAGAGCGCAACAAGAAGTAGAAAGACTCGAGTACATTGGTGCAGTCTAACAGGGTCGAGACAAAGAAGAACATGGCATTCAGATGATAGGCAAAATCAATCTTAATCGCATGAAGAGATCAACCGAGTACTGGGCTAAGATGTCTCGAGACCCATGCTGAGAAATCCAAGAGCAGTGGATGAAATGAAAGAAGCACTGATATAAAATTAATAAAGTAATGGAGGATATCAAACTCCCCGAGTACAACACCCCTGACAACTTCGTCAACCTAAGAGACGTAGTTGAGTCGCATTCCAAAGAAGATTCGCTATAAAACAAAGAGCTCACAAGGATGACTGATGCAAGGCTAGGTCAAGTGCAACATTTTGTAGAACATCCAATTAGAGCTTGAACCATGCTACAAAAGTTAAACTCCAATCTAGAGAAATACCAGATGCATGCGATGGACATCATAGGAATACATGTGGCTCTGATGGAATAACACCAATTTCCATGGGCCCAAACTTGTGAAGATTTGTTTATCAGTTGGTATGAGTATGAGAGAAATCACCCTTTTCAAGAGATATCTCAGGCTGTCTGTTAAAAAAAATATCAGTATAGGACGCCACGTGGAGAATTTTGTTTTTATTGAACTGCACTTAGCCATTAATTCTAGTTAAGATTTACATTATAAATTAAGGCATCGACCAATTAGTTAGGGGTCGATGGTTGTTGCAAGAACTCTTTATTTCTGGTTGTTAAGAATTATTTTGAAGCTTCTATGAATTAGAAGTCCTTCTAGACCAAAGACAAAGTTATTTTCATCAAATGCATGTGTGAATGGATGTAGAGAAGAACTATTTCCTATCTTGTTTCATGAATAGATGTAACAAGTAAGAACTATCCAATTTATTGTCAAGTTATCTGGTGCAATGATTTGTTGTTCTTTTCTTTAATGATGAAGATGATGAATCGTTGTGTGATTATGTGATGAATGATTATGGTAGATGAATTATTTTTCTTACCGTTATCTTATTACATATGTGTTTTCTTTCTAATAATTAGTAATCTCATACAGTAATTGGATGCTCACATGGTTAACGTATTAGTACTAGGAATGTGGTATAAAATTGTCATCTGCATGTTTGAGTAGCGGGTTATCCCAAGCTCAGCCTCTTCCCCAATAGTTAGAACTTGATTCCTTTTTGTTGCCAAATTGTTTTATACCGTCTTACACCTCACATTAGCCCTTCCAAGAGAAAATACAAAAGAGATAGTCTAAACTGAAGGAAGAGCCTTCACAAGGAAACGTTAAAGCCCATCGATTAATTGGTCAGATCACAAGATCTGGAGAACCATTCCATTCCAAACGTTGCAAAGTCTAATTGGGCCTTAGTGGCAGGTTTGGTTCCTACTGTTGAAATAGGGATTTGAGACCCATCAACAGGTTCCTTCCGTGAAGTAACAACTCATTTTTATCTTGGTGGAACACTCCCTTCCTAAAAGCATGCCATATGCTTCAGGTATGTTTGTTATAATTACATTTATGAGCATGCTCACATCCAGAGCTTGCTTGAAAGAAATGGATAATTCCTTGATGTAACCAATGGTTTCTACAGTCCTTGAATCCAAAGCTAGCATATATTTACATGGGCCCATGCATTCAAGACCCAATCTCCTCATGACTTGAAGGGGAATGACATTGTGCCTCTCTCCTATGTCAATGACAAAATTATGGAGCAAAAAATCAGAAATCATAACTAAGACGTAGAAAGGAGGAACTACAAGTTCTAGATCAATGAAATCATGCACCTCCTTAGGTTGAGGAGGTGACTCTTTGGAAGGAGAAACTCTTTATTCTATTCGTGGGATAGGAGGTGCTTGTAAAACAAGTGAAAGGTTTTCAAACTGAGCATGTGTTCTAAGAGAATCTAATAACGTCATGTGGGTGAGGATCTTCGCTATATATTCAATGACGTTGTAAGGTCCTGGTATTGGGAAGTAGGGTGGTGGATTATTAGGAAAATTTACGTTGTTTGCAGTCCATGGAACCCTGCTCCTTGGAGGAGAAGGTAATCTACCATTCATAGGAACTTTGTTTTTTTCATTGTCCTTAGGATCAATTTTAGTCCCTTCCACCCCTTGCGGAGTGGTTTTAGGGGCATGACTCCTAAATTCTACAAAAAACCTTCCAAAGGTAAGAGGATCATCATCACAGGGAACAAAATCTTCCATGTTAACTTGGTCATTTTAGGAAGTGGAGGAAATCTTGTTTTTCACTAGAGGTAAAGGGGATTTACCGATTTTAGATAATTCCAGGTGACGTGTATACGAGTAACAATACTCGGGATCATGAAAGTCTTGGAAAAAGTGGCACCAATCCACTTTAGCAACATCTTTCCTAGGAGGAGGAGTAGGAGGAAAAGGAGGCCTTCGCCTCGCAGGAGCAGTAAATTGTAAGTCATTCACCTTTCTATTAAGGGAAACTATTTGGTTGTTCATGTTCATTAACAACTTGAGCGTTTTAGAAATTTCTCTTTCTTTAATCCTCGAAGTTTGGGTAGGTGGGGGTTCATACCGAGGACCCTCATTTTGAGGTACCTCATTCCTAGGCCTCCCGTTAAAATGGGGCTATGCTAAAGGTGAGGGAATCATACTGGATACCTCCATGTTTCTCTCAATTTCTAAGGCACTAACCTTGGACACACCTAAAGTTTATATTGATTTATCTTTCAATATATACTTTACATTTGGATTCATAGTGGTCATGTACTAATGGAACAAATTGTTCCCAGATGGTTGGGAAGTAGTTGGGATCTTATTCAAGGTTGAGGTAAAGCATTGATTAAAGTTTTGAATTTGGTCCCCCTCATGGATGGAGATGGTTGTGAAATCCATGAGTAGAGAAGCCACATCATCTGCCCCTTGTAAATGTTTCTTGAATTCTTGGACCATAGTGTCCCAATCTGGGATACTATCATTGGGAAGAAATCAATACCATCTCACTGCTTCACGCTCAAAGGTTCTTACAAAAAGTCTAATGATGACATCAAGAATTGTTATGTCCATAAGTGCTAATGCGTCATATAACTTTTGTATATGTTCCTCGACATTCAATTAACCTGTTCCACTGAACTTAGGAAGCCTGTTTGGGGAATCTACAGGAATGTTCTGAAGAGGTTGAGGAAACCTAAAAGGAGTCTCGATTTTCTAGTGCATTGCCATCGAAACAACTATGGGAGGAATAACAACAGTTGTTGGAACAATGAGAGGAATGACCTGAGGGTTAGTAATTGTTTTTGGATTGACTAAAGCTTTCTTTACTAGGGTGATTTGAAAAGGAGAAGAGGAAGAGGGTGACTCTTCTTGCACGGCAGGTGTAATGAGTTTATCCAGTTTTCCAGAGGAAAATGTCTCGCTACCTGTTTTATTTCGTGAACTTTGACTTCTTGTATTCCTGGAGGACATTGTTTCCCTAGTCTTAGGATGTTTCTTCCTTTTCATCTTGCAAGGGGATTAGTTAATTACTTGAAGTACAATATATTTATCACACCAAAAATTCTACTCTTTCTGACACAATGTTAAAATAACCTAACTTAATCAAGGATTGTTTTTGTTCTTCTCGAAGTGGAAGGTAAAGTATGACAGATTTATCACTTCTCATGTGAGTTTGAACAAGTAAAACTAGAAACTATCAAGGAAAGAGGAAATGAAAACTCAATGGTATGTATGATTCCCAAATGCAATGAAATCGCAAGGGATTTTAATCATAAAAAGTACCAAAGAAAATCCAAAGGATCACTGAAAGACCTTGCCACAAAATTCTATCAACGGGTGGGAAAATGACCCAAAAGAATTTGGGTCCAATTCTCAGTACAAGTTTGGGATACAAGAAAATTTTAAGATATTTACAAGGTCCCCAGTATGGTCGCCATAAAAGGGACGTGTTATAAGAATTCTTTTTCCATTGGGACAGATCCAACCTACCTGGTTGTGAATTCGGTTACAACCTCTTTGATAACTCGGCACGAGGAAGAGACTACTCGTACCTCAAATGGTACTTTTCCTGGGGAAGTAAGGAAGGGGGAAAATGAGAGGTGAAAGACTTACGATAAGTCTTTCTTAGGACCACCCACCCTTGGTGTTGTCTTCCCTCAGCTTCCTAGATGGCCAAAATGGCCCGGAGTTGAAAATTATGGGCAATGGGATGAAAATAATTTTGTTGATTTTTAGGACAACAAACTAAAAAAAGAGAACAACGAGTTGTCCACTCCCTTCAATCCTTGTAAAATGGCCGAGAATGGTTTCCTAGGTAAACTAGGGTCCCGGACAATAGGCTAGTGGATGATTCAAGTGAAAAACATGAAAAATAAGGGTGAAATGTGAGTTTAAAAGCTACATCCAAGTATTTTCAGATGATTGTAAATTGAAAAAAAGAAGTTGTTCAAGGCCTTTAAGGAAAAGAAACAAACCCTTAATCGCTTAGTACACCTCGGGGTGACCCAGGAAGTGCTCCTTGAAAATTATCAAATCAAAAGGGGGGTTGTAAATCAAGATGTACAACCTTTTTATAAGATGTTACAACTTTGCTTACGAGAGTATTTACAACTGCAATTTATGTTAGTGGATGAATGGTGGACCGATAAAAGGTTTGACTTTAAAATGTATTTTATTTGTGAATTTTTAGTTTATTAACACATGCATTAGCCACCAAACCTTTTTAAAGGTTATCCCGATCAGGAAAACACATCCTGAAACTGTGCCAACCAGTATAAGAAGAGTAGTCTTAATAGACCACAGTGGTTAGGTTGAAGAGTGCCCCATGTAGTTTAGAGAAGCATGGATTAGCCAATTCTCGTCACTCACGCTTTTGGACTCTTAAAGACACTTGGATGGAAGAAGGATACTTGCGAAAATGAAGTGGCCCGGAACCCCCCCAAAGGGAATTTTAGCTGAGATTACCCAAGACATGTAGTATCCCAACCAAGCTAAGCTATTCACCTCCTTGACCGTGTGGTACTAAGGAAATACCACTCAATTTATACTAATTAGACAACTTCCGAGGAGCTCCTGATGAAGAGTCCCTGGATTTGACACTTAGTATTCTATGAAATTGAATTTGCTTGAAATAAAGAACCAAACCATCCATGTCACGAGGTCACATATCGCATTTTCAAGCATGCCTCTTGGTCAATAAATTGAAATATATCTAAATATTTATAAAAAAAAAAGTAAATAAGTATGTGACATATATTTCACATCTAAATAGTATGTATACGCATGTAGCTAAATAATATAGGTTTTTTTTTTAATGTGTATGGGGCAGACCCTTGCTTTATTTTCGTGCTTTTTGTGGTTTTCTGAATGTTTTAGCTTGTTGATTTTGCATGGTCCCTTTAGGGGCAAACACCTATATATTATTATAGGAGAAAATATGTAATGAAAAAAGATAATATTAACTAATTACAAGTAAACAATTATACCATTCAACCCAAGGGAATGGGTTTAGGCTCTTTGCAAGCGGAAAAGCCGCCATATGGATGAAAACCCCAACTGATTCCCTCTATGGGGATTGGAAGTTTACTTAATGATATTCGAAATAATGATGATTATTTACGAAGGGGGAAATCAAATTTTATAAATAGAAATTTGTAAGCAAACTGGTCAACCTATCTACACAAGCAAATCTTATTGACATGGGTACATGTGCAAAAAAAATTAGAATGAGTGCAAGTGAATTCAAGGTGAAAATGACTGTGAATGGGTGGATTTACTGATCAAATATGATGTTTTTTCTTCGTTTTCCTGTTGGCCCCTTGCCTCAAACAAGTCTTTAGATGGTCGCCAACCACTCACAAGAAGTAGAATAGGTGACTAGATTGTATCCTTGTAAGAAAACAACGAAATTTTAGTGATTTAATATGAAAAAACTGAAATAAATGAAACATAAATTTACACATAAAATTTAGATAACAACCAACTAACATGGTTGTCCCGAGGGGGGAGAAATTGACCAAAATGGTCAATTTTTCTATTTGGGATAACAAGGTTAATAGAAGAAAATCATAACAAAAATTTACATGAAAAATAAAGAAGCAAACAAGTATAAACAACCAACTAAGGGGCTTATTTAAGGGTTTTCCTAAGGGGCCCTAGGACTCCCAACCACTAACTAAGGCTGAAAACAACTAAGTACTTTAGGAAATCTTCACTACAATGTGTCAAACGAGTTAAACAAGATTATTAGTAAATGAAAGCAAGTAAAACCCAAGGAATCAACAACAACCACCTAGCTAGCCAATCCCTCTTGGATATAGCTAACATAACAAGTACTTACCACTACCCCTCAACCCTTAACCAACAAGTGACATGCCCAACAACCAACATTTAACAAGTATCACACACACAAATAACGTTGGAAAATTTCAGTAGAGCTTTGGTAGTATACTCATTCCTCCCTTTGTACAATGTCATCCCTCTTATTTATAAACAAGAGGTGAAGGCTTAGGGTTAGGTCACAATACACTTGTCACTTTTGGAAAAGTGACAAGTGGACCAACCCTTAAAGTGTTTTTTTTTAATAAAAAAGAAAATTTATCCAAAAGGGATCTTATACAAAGGGAATCAAATCAGATTTGATTTGATCCTTTAATTACAATTTTTTACAAGACAAAGTAAATCCTTTGAGACCAAACTATTACAAAAGGTCATTTTCATAAAATGACAAAAATTAGTATGTCACATCATCATTTTCCCTGGGATTTGTGCCACCCCAAAGACTCTTTTATTTTTTTCATGTCTTGCAGTTGTAGATGAAGTGAACTAAGACAGTTCTTGATCATCCATGGCTTTCGGATTCACCGGGATGAAGCCCCAAGGTGTGGGTAAATTGAAGAGTTTCTTAGGAGGGAAAGGGGCCTTTGGGCTTGTTCGATGTATGTAAGGAAATGATCATCATTAAGAAAATTTTTAGACATTATTATACCCCCAATTTGTTTCCTAGAAGTTTCCCTATGAGCTGACCGAAGCATGGCTTTGATTTGGGCCTTTTCCAGTGAAGGGACCCCCTGGGCCTGAACCTTGAGAGGATTTTAACCTATACCAAATAGACACAAAACTGAGTTTTGATGTCTCCATCTTTCATCTCTATTTTCTACCTTTTCTCTTCCTTTCGTTTGGTGCAAATATGACTCTGGATGAGAAAGATATGGCCCCGGAAAGGTATGCGGGAAGGAGTTGGTCGGGTGACTGATCAGGGAAAAATTGAAATTGAGGAAAAATTATGGGCTGGACACCAGAATTGATAGGATTCTATATTCCTTCATACCTATAACTGAAATGGGTTTTCATAGTTTGGCTCAATTTTGCCTTGGAGGCCCCCAATTAGGCCTCCTTCTGGTGTGTGCTTTTGGGCCAATTATGAGCCCATGTCACTCTAGGACATGCCACTGAAATTATGGACTGAATTTGAGGAGGTTAAT
>JZKD02S1956457.1:10883-24874 GCA_000966675.3 Picea glauca
TTTTACTTGTTCAAACTCACATGAGAAGTGATAAATCTGTCATACTTTACCTTCCACTTCGAGAAGAACAAAAACAATCCTTGATTAAGTTAGGTTATTTTAACATTGTGTCAGAAAGAGTAGAATTTTTGGTGTGATAAATATATTGTACTTCAAGTAATTAACTAATCCCCTTGCAAGATGAAAAGGAAGAAACATCCTAAGACTAGGGAAACAATGTCCTCCAGGAATACAAGAAGTCAAAGTTCACGAAATAAAACAGGTAGCGAGACATTTTCCTCTGGAAAACTGGATAAACTCATTACACCTGCCGTGCAAGAAGAGTCACCCTCTTCCTCTTCTCCTTTTCAAATCACCCTAGTAAAGAAAGCTTTAGTCAATCCAAAAACAATTACTAACCCTCAGGTCATTCCTCTCATTGTTCCAACAACTGTTGTTATTCCTCCCATAGTTGTTTCGATGGCAATGCACTAGAAAATCGAGACTCCTTTTAGGTTTCCTCAACCTCTTCAGAACATTCCTGTAGATTCCCCAAACAGGCTTCCTAAGTTCAGTGGAACAGGTTAATTGAATGTCGAGGAACATATACAAAAGTTATATGACGCATTAGCACTTATGGACATAACAATTCTTGATGTCATCATTAGACTTTTTGTAAGAACCTTTGAGCGTGAAGCAGTGAGATGGTATTGATTTCTTCCCAATGATAGTATCCCAGATTGGGACACTATGGTCCAAGAATTCAAGAAACATTTACAAGGGGCAGATGATGTGGCTTCTCTACTCATGGATTTCACAACCATCTCCATCCATGAGGGGGACCAAATTCAAAACTTTAATCAATGCTTTACCTCAACCTTGAATAAGATCCCAACTACTTCCCAACCATCTGGGAACAATTTGTTCCATTAGTACATGACCACTATGAATCCAAATGTAAAGTATATATTGAAAGATAAATCAATATAAACTTTAGGTGTGTCCAAGGTTAGTGCCTTAGAAATTGAGAGAAACATGGAGGTATCCAGTATGATTCCCTCACCTTTAGCATAGCCCCATTTTAACGGGAGGCCTAGGAATGAGGTACCTCAAAATGAGGGTCCTCGGTATGAACCCCCACCTACCCAAACTTCGAGGATTAAAGAAAGAGAAATTTCTAAAACGCTCAAGTTGTTAATGAACATGAACAACCAAATAGTTTCCCTTAATAGAAAGGTGAATGACTTACAATTTACTGCTCCTGCGAGGCGAAGGCCTCCTTTTCCTCCTACTCCTCCTCCTAGGAAAGATGTTGCTAAAGTGGATTGGTGCCACTTTTTCCAAGACTTTCATGATCCCGAGTATTGTTACTCGTATACACGTCACCTGGAATTATCTAAAATCGGTAAATCCCCTTTACCTCTAGTGAAAAACAAGATTTCCTCCACTTCCTAAAATGACCAAGTTAACATGGAAGATTTTGTTCCCTGTGATGATGATCCTCTTACCTTTGGAAGGTTTTTTGTAGAATTTAGGAGTCATGCCCCTAAAACCACTCCGCAAGGGGTGGAAGGGACTAAAATTGATCCTAAGGACAATGAAAAAAACAAAGTTCCTATGAATGGTAGATTACCTTCTCCTCCAAGGAGCAGGGTTCCATGGACTGCAAACAACGTAAATTTTCCTAATAATCCACCACCCTACTTCCCAATACCAGGACCTTACAACGTCATTGAATATATAGCGAAGATCCTCACCCACATGACGTTATTAGATTCTCTTAGAACACATGCTCAGTTTGAAAACCTTTCACTTGTTTTACAAGCACCTCCTATCCCACGAATAGAATAAAGAGTTTCTCCTTCCAAAGAGTCACCTCCTCAACCTAAGGAGGTGCATGATTTCATTGATCTAGAACTTGTAGTTCCTCCTTTCTACGTCTTAGTTATGATTTCTGATTTTTTGCTCCATAATTTTGTCATTGACATAGGAGAGAGGCACAATGTCATTCCCCTTCAAGTCATGAGGAGATTGGGTCTTGAATGCATGGGCCCATGTAAATATATGCTAGCTTTGGATTCAAGGACTGTAGAAACCATTGGTTACATCAAGGAATTATCCATTTCTTTCAAGCAAGCTCTGGATGTGAGCATGCTCATAAATGTAATTATAACAAACATACCTGAAGCATATGGCATGCTTTTAGGAAGGGAGTGTTCCACCAAGATAAAAATGAGTTGTTACTTCACGGAAGGAACCTGTTGATGGGTCTCAAATCCCTATTTCAACAGTAGGAACCAAACCTGCCACTAAGGCCCAATTAGACTTTGCAACGTTTGGAATGGAATGGTTCTCCAGATCTTGTGATCTGACCAATTAATCGATGGGCTTTAACGTTTCCTTGTGAAGGCTCTTCCTTCAGTTTAGACTATCTCTTTTGTATTTTCTCTTGGAAGGGCTAATGTGAGGTGTAAGACGGTATAAAACAATTTGGCAACAAAAAGGAATCAAGTTCTAACTATTGGGGAAGAGGCTGAGCTTGGGATAACCCGCTACTCAAACATGCAGATGACAATTTTATACCACATTCCTAGTACTAATACGTTAACCATGTGAGCATCCAATTACTGTATGAGATTACTAATTATTAGAAAGAAAACACATATGTAATAAGATAACGGTAAGAAAAATAATTCATCTACCATAATCATTCATCACATAATCACACAACGATTCATCATCTTCATCATTAAAGAAAAGAACAACAAATCATTGCACCAGATAACTTGACAATAAATTGGATAGTTCTTACTTGTTACATCTATTCATGAAACAAGATAGGAAATAGTTCTTCTCTACATCCATTCACACATGCATTTGATGAAAATAACTTTGTCTTTGGTCTAGAAGGACTTCTAATTCATAGAAGCTTCAAAATAATTCTTAACAACCAGAAATAAAGAGTTCTTGCAACAACCATCGACCCCTAACTAATTGGTCGATGCCTTAATTTATAATGTAAATCTTAACTAGAATTAATGGCTAAGTGCAGTTCAATAAAAACAAAATTCTCCACGTGGCGTCCTATACTGATATTTTTTTTAACAGACAGCCTGAGATATCTCTTGAAAAGGGTGATTTCTCTCATACTCATACCAACTGATAAACAAATCTTCACAAGTTTGGGCCCATGGAAATTGGTGTTATTCCATCAGAGCCACATGTATTCCTATGATGTCCATCGCATGCATCTGGTATTTCTCTAGATTGGAGTTTAACTTTTGTAGCATGGTTCAAGCTCTAATTGGATGTTCTACAAAATGTTGCACTTGACCTAGCCTTGCATCAGTCATCCTTGTGAGCTCTTTGTTTTATAGCGAATCTTCTTTGGAATGCGACTCAACTACGTCTCTTAGGTTGACGAAGTTGTCAGGGGTGTTGTACTCGGGGAGTTTGATATCCTCCATTACTTTATTAATTTTATATCAGTGCTTCTTTCATTTCATCCACTGCTCTTGGATTTCTCAGCATGGGTCTCGAGACATCTTAGCCCAGTACTCGGTTGATCTCTTCATGCGATTAAGATTGATTTTGCCTATCATCTGAATGCCATGTTCTTCTTTGTCTCGACCCTGTTAGACTGCACCAATGTACTCGAGTCTTTCTACTTCTTGTTGCGCTCTTTCATACCATCGTTCCATATACTTTCAAGTCACAAGTTCCATGAGAGTGTCCTTCTGGAACACAACTATTTTCATAGTTAAAATGTGTATTTCTTTCTTGAACTCGTTGTAAAATTCTTCAAAATCACCTTTCAAGTACACAGCCTTTCAAGTACACAATGGCCTCTGTGGTACCTTTATAGTATTCGGCCAGATGACGCAAGTGTTCTAGCTCCTTTAGGGTAGAGGCTATCTCATTTTCATCCTTTTTGGCCCTATCCAAGGTGGCCTTTGAGAGAGTCTTCCCCACGCCGATAAGTTCAGTCGTATGGGTATCTGTTGTGTTTATCAAGTTCTCCTCTATAGTAATGAAGATAGAGTGATCCAACGTGATCTTTCTTTTCTTTGTGGTCCTTTGAACAATGGTCTTTTCTCTTTCGATCATAGGAGATCGCATAGATATCTTCTACCTCGTTTACCGTCTCGGGTATCTACTGATCACTCCATGTGAATATGTTTCCTAGGCTACCGGTGGTGTATACTTGTTCAAGATCAGGCTTTTGAACTTCCTCGTTGTGCCTCGAAGGCTCGGTCTCTACCTTTCGCTCATCGAGGGTTTGATTATTGAGCAGAATAGTGACGTGAGGAGTAAACTTGTTACTTAATTTTGTATTGGCCTTAGAACCGCTGATTTCCTTTCGCGGGGATTCTTTCTGTGGCTCGTGCAATTCGGGCTTGTCCTTCAGATATGTTTCATTGTCCGATGTGTCAGGTTCCTTTGTTTTGAGGCCACTTTTATCTTCTATTTCCTTTTCCAGGACCTCCTTTTTTTTCACTTCGGGCTCAGAAGAAGAAGTCTTCTCAGGTCATTTTTCCTCTTGGATACACATAGGGTTGTCGTGAGATGACTTCGAGCATTCATTGTCACTATATATAGTTATAAGCTTGCTGAAAGGATTAGGCACGCATGTTTCTATGGACACTCGACCTATCTCTGGTTGAGTTGTCCAACCTACCAGTGAATTGATCAGCGATGTTGTAGATTCAGGGTCATCTAACCTATTGGTGTTACCAAGGTTTGTAAAATCGGGGCCGCTTGGCTCCGTCGGGCTTCCTTTTGGGCTATCGGTTAGAACCCTAGGGATTATGATGAGGTCTGGATTATCTTGCATCCACTTCATTAGAAATTGAGCCTTCTTCCACATAAGTCCCCCCACCCCTGATACAACTTGAACCTCAGGGGAATCCTTGATTTGTACTGGGGATTTCTGATAAACTTTTATCTCTTCGATGGATTCTTGGGGATTGCCCACCACTCCGCCTGGTTCGATTGCTACCCTTCCTTCTTGGGTCCTGATAATTTATTGAGCCATTTGATCTAAGGACATTTATTTCTCCTCCCAACTCATGGCCTTGAATCTGGTTGTTTTAGTATCAACCATCCTTGCCACCACCTCATTCTAGTCTTGGGCATTTTTCGGTGAAAATTTCATCTTCAAACCGGCCATGGGCATAAGGCCAACAGGATGATACCTACGATGTATGTTTTATGACTAGACCCTTGGGATCGTGCTTGTGAAAACAACCAGTCTGGAATCATAATTCCAATTGAATTAGCCCTTCTTGCTTAGCCTATGTGGTTTCATTGACCATGTAGAAATCAATATGAAACCCATAAGGTATGAAGGCCCACTTCTTGTCTTTTACTAAAGTGGCGTTATAGCCTTGCAGAATGGTCTGATAACAAATTTCCCCTAACAATAGTCGATCGGGGACATATATGGGTAACAGATGGGGTGCCCCTGTGGCACCAAAAACCTTGATGTAGGTCTCGCGCTCATCTAGATACCAGTGATCTACTTTCGATACAACCTTTTTTGCTTCATCCGACAACCTTGGGCACTCTTTCTTGAACAACAAGGAATAAATGCGTGCAATAAACTAGTCACAGATAAGAGAAAAGGATTTCTTGTACTTGTTTTCCCATAATATGGTGAAGTATACATGGACTGGGAGCTCGGAGGAGTGCCAATTTAAGTTCATTCCAAAAAAAATGTTCCTGGCACAGATGACATCCAGCAGATATGAGGCCATGTAGAAGGAAAGGGTTTCTCCCTCTTTCGGCATATGAGCTTGTCATATGCAAGTGCTCAACTGTTTGGATATGATAGCACACTAATTGAAGCTCGTGCCTGAAATGACTATCATATAATCTAGGGGAATCCAAGCCTCTGAAAACCAGGAGCAATCTTTCTCCCCATGCAATCTGCTGAAGAGAGCCATCATGTATATATACGGCTCCCTCAAGTTAGCCGTTGGGTACCAGCTGGAGGTCCAGTTGGCCAACTTCTTATATTATCTCCACCAAGACACCATAATTTTGTTGGTGTATTTCTTTTGATATAAACTCAAAACAAATCCAATGCTTAAACGTTCCTCCAATTCCTTGAGTTTGTAGTAACTCTGAACTTCTACGAGGAGGAAAACCCCGATGCATCCACCATTGTCATCATTAATTAAACACCTCTGTGCATCGGTGTGATAAAAAATCCATTTCAAGAGTTCGATGCAGGGAAATACCAGAGTCTTTCTTTCCACCATGTGCAAATAGGCCTTGCAAAAATTCAGGAGAACTTCATCGCCGAGTATTCTTGTATCAGGATCGTTGTGTAGGGTATACTCAAGGGGTTCTTCCTTCTTAATTTTCTTAAACAATCCTTCCCAGTGAGGGAATAATGTTTTGGCCCCAATGTTCACCTCTGTGTCTCCAAAGGCCAGGGGCTAGATGAGGGCCTTCTTGGTGGTTGTCTTAATGACAGGCACCAGTTTTGGAGCGAATTCCAATTGCCTTGCAACTGCTGGGGAGTAACCTTCTCCCGCCTCTGCTTCTTTCATCTTTGGCACTGTTGGGAATTTCCTGGTGGTAGGATTCTTCAGAGGCATCGTTCCTGCAACTATAATTCTTTCTAAAAAAAAAATTTAATACTCACTGAACCTTGGAAGCCTTCTCTAGATTGTTGGTATTTCTCCTCTGTGTTCTCTGAACTCCTTTCCTCGTAGAATAGGTTCATACACAATGACTCAAAAGAATATAACGAGAGATATCCTATCAGTTGTATCAATCAGTTAATACGAGTAATGAATGAAATTCAAAACAAAATATCGTCGGATCTCTGCAAATAAATTGTAACTTGGTTGACAGCGGAGGTGCGGAGGAAGATGCATTGTATCGACAAGCTTAAATGGTCCCTTTTGATTTTCACACGAATTAGAAACTAATGCATGATCCACGAATTAACTAACATTTTAAATTTTTCGTACCTAACATATCATAGGGATGAAACATCTCATCACGTCATGTCTCCTGGGTGGACATATCGAGAATCGGTGATATCCTTGTGTATTTTTTCGGTTGTGTCCTCCTGAGACAATCTCCGGTGCCGAAAGGTATCGAGGATCGACGATCGAGTATAGCTTGAGCGCATTGTTTCTTTGTGGGTTATCACCTTCATAAATCTACAATGTCGAAAACATTTTGGGAGTCGGTGATCGACGATACCACTCTTCTACTTCTGCAACGCTTATTCTTCTCATTTTTCTGTCTATGCCGAACGGATCGGTCTTTGACAATATATTTAGTGAATCTTATTCACGGATACAAGAGACCTACTTCTGTCGAAGCCAGTGAAATTCAATGCTCGACTATTTTTGTTTTCTCAAGCGATTTTCACCACTTTTACTCTTTCCCGACGCTGAATTTCCTAAGCGTGTTGGGGAGAACTTTAGACTGTTGATTCCTTAAGTAAATGTTAGTCCCTTTTAAATTTGAGATGATTTTCACATGTTCAAGCATACTTTAAATGACTCAACATGAAGACATAAATTATAAGCACATTCAACAGTTTCATACTAAAGTGCAATCAGACAGTGTGAAAGATCAATTGGTACCCAAAATGTAGAAAAAAAACATATACCTTTTTAGGGTGCGTTGAGTGCTCAACAAATGACAATTCACTAGGTGAAAGAAGAATCTATGTTCCTTCTCCAAGGCTCGACTGATACAGAAGTTGATGGAGAACCTTGATTGGTTTTGAATCCTAGCCCCTTTTATCTTTTCACTTTGAACTTCTTCGGTTGATGCTTCCGGGCATGCCTGTGGGGTTTTAAAATTTATTCCTCCTTCGTTCTTGTAACCCTAACTCATGCCCTTTTAGACAAAAAACTAGAAAAATATTCACTGGCATGAAGCCTTTAGTTACCTTTGATCACTTGCTATGGTGTTTCTCCACTGCCAGTGAGCATCCATAGCCCCAACAGAGTCACCTTGACATCACAGATATTTCTCTGTTGCCAACGAGCTTCTATAGCCCCAACGGAGATATCTTCATACCCTCTCCCACTGTTCACCCGTTTGCCATATTTTAACTTTATTTCAGTAGAATGCCCTAAGCGAGTGAGAGAGGATGACGTCTATTTTAATTTTCAAAGTGAGATGGTTAACATGAATTCTTTGTTATATTTTCCTTCCGTGTTCATGTAGTCCTTTTAGGCTTTCCAACTTTTCCTCATGGTCTTACCAAAACACCAAGCAAACACTTCTAACATGTCTCAAAAGTTGTTCATTTGCGCAGGTTGGGTAGAGGACTCTTCAAAGCGACCATAGGTTCCTGGATGCTTCTTGTGTTGTTTGTGAGCGATGGGTTAGGAACAGAGTTCATTGTGTCACATGATTTGATGTCGACCATTGCCTTTCTAAACACAACCTTCAAAAGTGTGGAGAACAAGACTCTAAAAAGGAAATAGAGGAAAATTGTGAAGATCTATCTAGAACCGAAATCATGAAAACATTGTACAAACAAAAAGGGATTATTATTATTATTATTATTCTTTATGAAATATTATTACTGTAAATATTTTTTTAGGGCCTGGCCATTCACAAGAAGGGCATCAATTTCCCTCCTTAGATTCTGCAACCGATACATGCTTGCCCCAATCTTTTCAGCCACTTGGAAACGTCCAAGCCATAGATTTTGAAACTTAGAATGCTTCCCTTTTGGTTCATTTTCTCTGTCCCAGTTTAGGACTATGTCCCCTACTTTGAAGTTCTTCTCCTTATCCTTATGCTTATCGAACCATCTTTTCACTATCTATTGGTGAGCTAGGAATGTTGACTTAGCCTTTTCTCTTTCTTCCTCTAGAATGAGCATAGTGTTGATTCTTTGTTGTATGACCAATGAAGGCTCCTCGCTAGAATCTTGGGCTAGTTGAAGAGATGGAAGATAGACCCCATTTGGGAGGATGGATTATTTCTCGTAGACCAGAAAGTATGTGGAATTTCCTATATCTTCTTTAGGTGTGACTCTTTCGGCCCACAGAGCATTATGGAGTATATTATGCCAATTCCTTTGGTTATCTGTAACCATATTTTTTAATATCATCACTAGG
Source organism: Picea glauca (assembly GCA_000966675.3). NCBI lineage: Eukaryota > Viridiplantae > Streptophyta > Pinopsida > Pinales > Pinaceae > Picea > Picea glauca. Next base: position 19,970 of record JZKD02S1956457.1, read on the forward strand.
TTCTTGTTAGTTGATTCTACCACACAGTTTCCCTGGGGATAATAATTCACCGAGTACCTAATTATGATTCATTTTTCCAGAAAAAACTCCATCAAAAGGGTGGAAGAAAAATAAGCAGCATTATAAAAAACTAGGACAGAAGGGACACCAAACCTTGTGATCAACTATTTTTCTATGAATTGGATCACTACCTTTTCATTTACATAAGTCAAAGGGATGGCCTCCGCCCATTTCGTGAAATAGTCGGTATTAGTAAGAATGTACTTATGTTGTTTTAAAGAGTTGGGTGTAATTTATCCTATGATATCCAACCCCCATTGCTCAAAAGGCCTCGTGATAGTCACAAGTTGGAGTGGGATTGTTTCTCTCTTCTCCTTCCCTGCACTCATTTGACATGTTTTATAGTTTCTAGGGTAGGTATGAGCATCTTTAAACAATGTGGGATAACAATAGCTGGCTCTCAGAATCTTATGAGCAGTGGTTTTTCCCCCAAAATGCCCCTTGATAGGGCCATCATGGAGCTCCTTCAATACTTTTTCTGTGTCTTCATGTTCGGGACATATTAATAGTACCCCATCATAATTGATCTGAAAGAGTACCAAACTTATAAGGAAATATTGTGCAGATTTTAATCTGAGAGCTCTCCTTTCCCTAGGGTTGAGATTTTTTGGACAAATCCCATGGTGTAGGAGATAAGTTAAATCCTTATACCAAGACTCTTTTCCTGGGGAGATTCATGATACTTCGCCACACCATAATTTCATTTCATTCTCCCATCCAAAATCTTGACTTACTTGGTCTTGGGCTTCAGCTGCAAGCCTGCATAACCCTTGTCCTTTTACTAGTTTAGAAGGTTTTATATCTAGATCAAATCCATGGACTACTACCATCCAATTCCCTCTTATTTCCCTCATTTCTTGTTGGGTAAACAAGGATCGGACTGCAGGGTGTGGCACAACCACTTTAGTGTGGTATTTCAGGATGTAAGACCTGAAATGTTTTACTACCTTATATACCGCATAGGCCTATTTGTCTATAGCAAGATAATTGAGCTCAACCCCTTGAAGATTATTACTCATGAATGGAAATGGGGCCTCATTATTATCATCATCCTTTTGATTCAAAAATTCAGCTAATGATTGGTCGGAGGCGAAAGCATAGAGGAAGAAGTCTCTATTGAAATTAGGACTTCACAGCACCGGGGCTCGGGATATAGAAACTTTGATATTACTAAAAGAAACTTTTCAATCATAATCCCACTTAAATTTGACATCCTTGTGACTCATGTTTTGTAAGGGTTTGATGGTTTCCATGAAATCGGGAGTGAATTTCCTCACAAAATTGATTTGACCAAAAAAGGACTGCATACCTTTCTTCTTATGGGGCAAGGGGAGTTGAGCTATGAACTTAATCATTTCCGGGTCTATGTGAATGCCTGCTTGAGATATAATGTGACCTAAAAACTTACCTTCCTCGACACCGAAGATGGTTTTCTTAGGGTTTAAGGATATACTGTATTTCCTACACCTTTCGAAAATATGAATTAAGTGTTGAATGTGATCTTCTCTATTCTTTGAATACACTGTTACGTTGTCTAGATATACTACCACACATTTATTGATTAGTCCCCAGAAAGATACGTCCATGGCCCTTTGGAAGGTCTCGCCTGTGTTAATTAACCGGAAAGGCATTTGTTTATAAGCGAGGGTTCCCCACTTGGTTCGGAAGGTGGTTTTTAAACGGTCTTCCTCCGAAACCATAACTTGGTTGTACCCTGAGAAACCGTCTAGTAGAGAGAAAATCTCTGAGCCAGACATGGTCTGTAGAAGTTGTTCCATCGGTGGGAATGGGTAATTGTCCTTTTTTGAAGCTCTATTGAGGTTCCTAAAATCTATGGATAGGCGGATCTCTCCCGATTTTTTCCTCATCGGTACAAGATTTTCTACTCATGCAGAGTGCCTAACTTGGAAAATGATCTTGGCATCTAAATTTTTTTTTAGTTCCTGATACATGAGAGGTTCTAGGGATGGGTGATACTTTCATAGCTTTTGTTGGAAAGGTTTCACTTCAGGTTTTAATAGGATAGTGTTTTGAATGATGTGGGTATCATACATTTTCAGATCTCGATAGGACCATGCAAAGACATCTTTCTATTGTCTGAACAATTTGAGATAAGATTTTCTTTCCTATTTGGATACAGTCTTGCCGAGATTCACATTCTTTGGTTCTTATGAGGTTCCAAGATTTATAGTTTCATGCAGAGGACAAGAGCTACAAGTCTTTGCGTTTCTAGGCCCCTTGAATCACTCTTTTAGATCAAACAGATTTTCTAGATTAGATATACCTTTCAGGATTGTGTGAGACTTTTATTTATCAACAGGTTATCATGTCCTAGGATTAGTCTATGTTGATTGCTCTTGGAACACTTCATCATCAATAGCCAAATCTTTGAAATTGTCTTGGTTAGTTAGGAATTTTATGATCTGTTCATCTCCTTCAAAGACTATCCAATTAGAAATGTTATTTGGCACCGACGATTTTTAGAGAAGCTCCATAGTGAATCAGGAGGTTTCATAATCTTCTAGAGGCGACAGCCTGGAAGCAGTTGTGGCCAAGGAGTCAACAAGAATACTCTTTTCTCTGCAGATTGTTGTAATATTGAAGGCTTCAAAATGTTCTACTAACCTATGCACCTCCTACCGATAGCTCTTTAGGTGAGGAGAATTGCAATGTATAGTATTCCTTACTTGTCTAGCGATGATTTCAGAATCTCTGAAAACCTTCAACTCTTTGACATTCAAGTCTATAGCCTTCTTTAATCCTTGTACTAGGGCTTCATATTCGAAAGTGTTGTTTGTAAATTTAAATTCTAGCCTACAAGATAGGAAGTTGTGTTTACCGATAGGATCAATGAGGATGCACCCTGCTCCTTACCCTTCTTGTGATTTAGATCCATCAATATATAAGGTCCATATTTGTGAATGACAATCGCCCTTTTCCTTTTCCTTGCTAATTTCTTGTTCTCCTATCTTTTGTTTTGTAATCTCTATCGCAAGGTATTGACAAAAAAGGGTGTCTTCTTTTGGTATCCGTGATTTCTCCTGAAAAACCATTTCAGAGTTTTAAGTGAGGGGAACATCAAACAAGAGAGGAGAAAAGTTTCCGAAGTGGGATTTGTAGGAATAATTGCCCAAAATGGGGAAGTTTGTGGATGAGGGTTCACTTGGGGTTTCTAGAGCAGTGGTTGTGTGTTTCAGATATCTCTCCCTATCGATTTTGATCATGTTATTGTATCCCTTCAGTGGTATCGAAAGATGTGCCCAGTCTATACTGAAATATCCATTTATCTTTTCAGACCAATCCCGACTCAATAGTAACCCATAGTACTCTGTAATATCTACCACAATGATGTCAATCACTTGCACAAACTTGAGGTGTGTTGCTATTATGATCATTACATCTTTTAGATCTCCCATGACCTTGACCTGGGTTCTATCTAGTTGTATGACATGTTTATCACTTTTGAGAGGAACAACCTTTAACTTTTTGCAAATAGACAAAGGCATAACGTTGGAAGAATCCCCAGAATCTACCAAACAATTGTGAAGGTTTTTATTGAAGACTTCAAACATTAAGAGGAACGGTGGTACAAAAGGTTTTTCCTTTCTATCTTCCGAGAAGGTGTTCACAATTGGTTTTCTCACCAGATCTATGGGACATAGAGTTTTTTCCTGACCATTACCCGTGGTCAGGTTTTCTACTGAGTTCAAAGATTTTAACAGAAAGTCTTTCTGCTGAGGAATCATGCATATGTCCATAACTAATATATTAGTCTTTAACTTCTTGAAATATTCAACCACGTTGTAATCCATCTTGGGCGATTCCCGGGTATGGATTCTTATAGGGTTTTTACCATAACAAAAAGGTGTTTTTAGGTGATCGAGAATTTCATTACTCCCTAAGGTTTGGGTGGCAGCAGTATCTTTCGAGACAGGAAGACCCTTACTACGTGTCTGTATCACTGAGACTTCTGTGGGTTGTTCCTGAGACTCAAATAGGTCGTCAGAAGGCATGACTAGGTCGGGATCCCATATCAGCATGGTTGTATATTGTGGTGGATCAATCTCTTCCTGGTCAACAATATTCATAGCCAAACTGCTTGGTTGTTCGGTCAAGGAGACTTCGTCTAGAAACCGACTGGCCATCAAATTCATGGTATGCATCTATTGAGGGCAGTCTCTTTTGGAGTGGTTTTCTTGGTGATAAGTACAGAAAGAATTAGATGCAACATTCCCTAGATCAAAAGTTAAGCTAGTTGGGGGGGTTCAATTTCCTTGAATGATAGGTTCCTCTTAAAGAAAGGGTTGTAGGGCCTTTGGCCTTGGTTTCCCTCCCCTCCATTTCACTTCATGTCTATGATCGCGTTTGATAATTTCTTAACCATGCGTTGGAGGTATTCTATTTCTCTATTACCTTTGTCAGGAATCTTCTCTGTTTGTTTCCCCGATGGTCTAGCCAAAAGGATGCCTCTCCTGGGGGCAGGCTGAGCTTCTTTCTTAATTAGAGAGACTTGGCCCACTTTACAACCTTTCATCTGGAATTCTATCATTTTGTATTATTCAAAAATTTTAGCGAGGGTTTGCTTGGAGGCTCCTTTTACAAACATATAAATAGAAGCCAGGAGAGCGTTAGCATAAACCTCAATTTGCAATTCCTGGGTTGGTTTCACTTCATTCTGAAACTTGTTTAAGATGGTCATGAATATTTGATTGAAATCTTTGACTCTTTATTTCAAACTCATTGTGGTGGTGAATAACTCAACCATCAGAACTCCTGTAGTAGTTTCCTCTTCAAATTTATCTAGAAAGTCTTTTTGAAACTTGGTCAAGCTAGTTCTAGATCCTA
>JZKD02S1956468.1:41765-60879 GCA_000966675.3 Picea glauca
TGGTGCATGGTTGATGCACTTTTTTATGGTACAGGTTGAGGTATAGGTTGGTTGATGCATGGTTCATGTTTATTGGTACAAGTTTACATTGGTATATCTCACAGTGATAGTGTGACATTGGTTCCATCATTCTACTTATACTTTAGGGCAGTTGGACGGGGCAAGGACATGTGGTTGTAGCCAGAGAACATAGGGGGTTGTAGACTCCTTTTATTTGTAGCCATAGAATTGGGGAGCTAGAGCTTCCCTCAGGTTGTATCCTAAGAAACTAGGGCGTTGGAGCCTCCTTCCAGTTGCAGCTGGAAAACAAACGAAGTTGGTGCTTCCAATGAATGTAATTCTTCAAGGCATATAAGAAAAATCATTTCATGGTTTTCTCCTGCTTTGGATTTCCACGTAAAACATTGGTGTACTATGTATGTGTATGATTGTTCATTTGTTCTGTAACATCCCGCTCTGGCACACTGAGAAAACTTATTCTTTGAGGACACTTGCTCGCAAGTGATCTGGACTTTTATGATGTTAAAACATTTATCCTTGATTATGATGTGTTATTATAGGTAACATGATGTTTTACTGCTTTGACGTAGACATGTGCTATTGACTTAGTTTTATTGAGTGTGCAGGGTTGTGGACCTTGAGGATGCAGAGGCATCGGTGGAACCCCTTGGACTCTGGATTGAGTCAAGGAGTGTGTTATTTGGGTTGATTTATTTATCGTGATATTTCATTGATTTGATGATATGATGTTGACATGTTCTGACACGAATGTTGATGATGCAGGCTGACGATAGCTTTCCGACCAAACTCACATATGAAGTAAAGGGGTCATACATGATTTCTAAAGAGGTTGAGGGAGAGTTGTGGATAGCATCCCTGCCACAGCCTACTAGCACTCTCGTCATGGCTCGAACTGTACATTAATGATTACTTAGTTCGAGAGGATCCACGATGCCATGAGGGTAGACTGCGACAGTCGCTCACAATGATTCTAAGGGGCGCGCAATAAGGAGGGGGCCTTATTCCTTAGAGCCCTTAGTCTCCCACAAGTTCACCTGGCGGAGTGTTGACTCCAGTGGTTATAGATGTCTACCAATCAGCCAAGTTGGCGAGTGGCACCCTTGGAGCACGTGGTGCATCCTGAAGGGCACATCGCGCAAAAGAAACACAAGTCGGTGAGTGGCACCCTTGGAGCACGTGGTGCATCCTAAAGGGCATGTCGCGCGAAAGAAACACAAGTTAGCGAGTGGCACCCTTGGAGAAGGTGGTGCATCCTGAAGGGCATGTCGCACAAGAGAAACAACCGAGGCGAGTGGCACCCTTGGAGCATGTGGTGCATCCTGAAGGGCACGTCACATTGATTTTGAGGAAGGAACAAGCCTAGATGGCCCTAAGACATTTAATACCTTAAGAAATTCTTAAAATGACTTCCCTAAATAATTTTAGCCCCGTTCAGAATCTCAATCTAAGTCTAAAACTTCTCTAGGGTAAAATTTTGTTTAACCTTAAGAAAAGACCCAATAAAAGATAAAATTAAAAATTTAAACTAAAACCCACTTAAGTAATAGTTCAGTCTTCATAAAATTCTTGGGGTAAATGAAGAGAGTAAGAATTTAATTAAAACTAGTGGATTTAAAAAATTGCAAAGAGGAAATAAATTATTAACTTGTGGAAGTATAAAAAGATTTTAAATTAATAATAAAGGGAAAAAAGTAAATAGTGAAACTGCCATTTTGGCTCTAATAAAAAGGGGAAAGAAGGGAATAATAAGAATTAGGAAACTAAGTAATGGAGGAAACATAATAAAGGAAAGTTAGGAACTTATGATAAAAAGTGAGGTTGGAAAAAACTCTATAAAAGAAATGGAAGATGAGGAAGAAAGGGATCGGTTGTTAGCGTAACGTTACGCTGCCGGAATTGTGACTTAACTGATTACTTGTGGAGAGTTGGGATTTTTCTGCTTGGATAGGAGTGGTAGCTCGGCCTTGCAAGGCGAGCTGGGAAGCTAGATGGACCATCTGGATTGTGTGTGGCCCCTTTGCGGCTCGGGGGGCTAAGAGGGAAGCAAAGTACCCCTAGCGATTGGTTGGGAGGTACTGGTATAGTCTCTACGATCAGCGAGTGGGAGCGGCGCGGAGCAGGAGCGGCACAGAGCACGCGGTCATCATTCGAGGCAGGAGTTAAAGCAACGGTATGTTTTCATTTGTATGATAGAAGGTATTAGGACCTTAGCCCTCTCTTATTGTTATCATCATTTTTGTATTGGCATTGTGAGATGAAAAATACTTAACTTCAATATGCTTGGGTTCTCGTTGGATTGATTGGTTTTCTTACCTTGTTCTTCGGTGATTGAAATTGTGTTACAGTTATAAAATATTTCTTCTTACTCTGTTGTTGCATGTCAGTTGGGATAAAAGAGATTTTATGGTTGTGTGTATATATGACTGTGGGCATTTATAATTTTTGTGGGCGTTTTTATATTGATGTGGGCGTTTTTAGATGACTGTGGGCATTTATAAATTTCTGTGGGCGTTTTTATATTTTAGTGGGCGTTTTTGTATGACGGTGTGCCTTTTATATATTACTGTGGGCATTTTATTTCACTGTGGTCATTTATACTCTACAGTGGGAGTTTTTATATAAATGGGGACGTTTTTATTTGACTGTGGACCTTTTATATATTATCGTGGGCATTTTATTTCACTGTGGGCATTTATACTCTACAGTGGGCGTTTTTATTTGACTCTGGGAATTTTATATCACTGTGGGCGTTTATACTCTACACTGGACGTTTTTATATAAATGGGGGCGTTTTTATTTGACTGTGGGCATTTTATATATTACCGTGGGATTTTTATATCACTGTGGGCGTTTATGTATTACAGTGGGTGTTTTTAATTAATGTGGGCATTTTTATATGACTGGGTGTGTTTTCACATCGTCTGTTGGCTTCCATGTGTAAGTTGGAGTGATGGTATGCCCTTTTATATTTTTGTTTTCCTTCTGGCAATCCGTTCTGGCAATTTTGTTTGGAAATTGTTCCTATACATTGTTTCTGGCAATCCGTTATGGCATTTTCCTTTTGTAAAATTTAGATCGGAGAATTCGTTCTGGCAATAGATGTATGGGCATTTTGTTTTTGTAAATTAGATCTGAGAATTCAATTTTGGCATATGGGCAATCGACTTTATTGTTAAGAGCAATTTCATTTTCCGAGCAGAAATTTTAGAATTTAATTGTTGGCTGCCATTTTAAATTACAACTCAGAATTCAGAAAATTTATGTATTCGCTACCATTTCAATTTACAGCTCAGAATTCAGAAAATTTATGCATTCACTGCCATTTTAAATTACAACCCAGAATTCAGAAAATTCAAGTGTTCGCTGCCAAATTTGTTTATAAATTTAGAGATTAGAAGTTTACTTATCCGTTGCCTTATATTTTTGCAAAGTCGGATATTATAATTTTCTATGATTTGTTTCTAATCAAAATGTAGAGACCCAACTTTCTGTTATTCATCGTTTGGTGTCAATTTTGTCAATTCTTAAGTTTAGATTTTCGTATGATATTTAAAATCTATCGTCGATGAAGTTTGGAAATTCCGGAGTTGACTTTGATGAGTCTCAGCCAAACTATTATACCATTTGGATTTGTATTATTGAGTCAGTGCATAAGTAGTCACAACAAAAATGCATTGTTTTATTTAAATATTTAATTTCTTATGATCCACTATCAAATTTCTACTAATCCAAGTTGAAATCGTTCTGATTGTTGTGTGTTAGTTGAATTTAGATTTGAATCCCCTTGTTCTTCGTATGATTTATAGTATTATGAAAACTAAATTGGGCACTGCAAATTTATTTGTCATTCCGGAAATACAAATTTGATAGATGTGTAAAAAAAAAAACTTTGCATGCTAGAGTATATCTAGTGGGGTCAGCGGAAATTTGTTGATGTTACTTACATGTTAACCTTGGCGAAGTTTCGACTGGCTTATTGATGTATATTTAGTATTTTTTTAGATGGCACCTTATGGCCTTATGGATGAAATATTGATGGTTTTAGTTATCGCTACTTGAGCAGTGGTTAGTATGTAGTGAATGATTGACATAGATTTAGTTTTTACGCATTGAGGATTTATGTAGTAGATGGTCGATCTTGATATTTGGTTTTTATAAAGTTATTTCTAATGATGGATTAAACTTACTTATTCTCGCGCCCATGATTATTTAAGAATTGAATGACATGTTTCCTGATGAATGAGACTTGCACGCAATGGAAGAATCATTTAATGTAATGCTTCATGTTAAATGCTACGGTAATGATTTCTTTTTATTATTAATTTATTGGCAAGGTTATGGTAATATAAATGTAATGTTGATTTATTTTATGGTAAAGTTATTGTAACTTCATTGCATTGGTAGAATATAAGGAGTAATGTGATTGGTGATTGATGTTTTAGTTGCAAGGTTATTATAACATAAGATGTGAGGTTGTTAAGATAATGTTATTGTAATTTTATGGTATGTGTAACATATAGGATGTATTGAGATTGTTAATTAATTTCAGGGTTAGTACTATACTTGGAATTGTCCAAACTCACAGTTGTATGATATCAGACTCTTCGATTTGATAAAGCTAGTCACTCTGTATATAATTATGTGTGTGTGATTATTTTTGTGTAAAGAATCCAGTGTCGTATCAAGAGTCTTGGGCCCTTTAAAGGCAGGGTTTCCACTCTTGCAACACACCTTTAAGGTCGTATCAGTAGTCTTGGGCTCTTTAAAGGCAGATTTCCCACCATTGCAACCTCCTGACAGAGATTACTAGTTTCTGCCTGAGCAGTCGGCCAGGAGCCTATCTGACATTCTCTCTCTCCGGAGCAGAGAACTAAGATTAAATGCCCTGCTTTCCTATGCGGAAATAGTAAAATCTACTACTATGGATTCTTCCATCTATGTTCATACTGTACATAGCACAGAATGTCGTTTAATGCTTGCAGTTACTTGTCATGCGCCTTATGTCTATGGTCATTTAATTCTTGCAGTTACTTGTTGTGCACCTTATGTCTTCTTGTTGTAATCATCGTGGTTGCGTCTTGTTAGTCGTCGGGTGGCGATGTAGAGTCAAGTGTGTCTGTTCCTTTTTACACGCGCGGACACACCTTAACCAAAAAAAAAAATTGCACATGTTAGAGAGTTGTTGTCGTAACGAGGAGGATCTCACATATGGTATCAGAGCCAGTTCGACCCGCAACTTGGGATTCGCTACGGATTTTGTTGACATAATTAGATTTGATTATATCGTTGTTGATTGAGTTGATTGTGTGCGTTCAGGTAATCATGGTTAGAGGACGCCGCGGAAGCAAATGACGAGGTGCTAGGGGAGGAGGCGTGACGCCTCCAGTAGCATCCACGCCTGAGGGGTTGATGCAGGAGCATCTACGACTTCATCAAGCGAGCCAGCGCGGAGGAAAGAGAAGAACAGTTGGATAGTACCAGCGCATACATTTTGAATCACGATGAAGATTGTTGCGCCACCGTTTAAATGAATGCATTCATATGAAGCGCACTTGTATTGTAATGTAGATAGGAAGACATTAAATATTTTTAATGCTGGTAGATAGGGTTAGCTGTAGATTAGAAAGTTTCACTCCCAGGAGGGAAAACAAATATAGGCACCCTCCTTGTACATTGTATTCATTATCCTGGATCATTCTTGCATTCAGAAGAGAGGAGCAGGCAAAGAACTTGAGAAGAACACCCATGTACAGATTGAATTAATAGAAGAGAGATTTTGATTCAATTCCATGGCTGTGTTTGAATTGTGTGTGTTGTTGATGTTATGTTGTTGCATACTTGCTTCTCTTTATGCTTATATTTTATATGTTGCGTATGTGATTGCCTATCAGGTTCGTAACTTGAGAGAATGAGAAATGAGTTTCAATTGTTTCTCTGGTTGAGCCACAAGATTCCTGCATAGAGTGCAGTTGAATTCCTCCGCATAGAGTGCGTTGAGGAGGCTCTACAGTTAAATTCTCATTCTCGTCGACCAGAGTTGTGTTGGGTTATACGAACCGTGCAGGTGAGGACAGGTTGGATTGAATTCTCAGTAGCAAGTCTGAGAAGGGTGAGGTCGGGTTTGCTGTGACTGTGAACGCACAGGACCTGGAAGACTTCAGCACGGTTGAGAGTTCTTGAAGGTCGAGTGCAAGGAGCGTGCTCGAAAAGATCTCTGAAGGAGTCAGAGGTACAGAAGCTCAAGAGGGGTAGCACCTTTGCTTCACGGAGGGAACAGACCCCAGTGAAATTCATATAGTGCGAAGGTGGTAAAGTGGGGAACTCTTCAAGAGGAAGAGAATCGACGACTTGAAGTTGTCGAGTAGATCTTCGAAACACCGCAGACCGTCAGATCGTGGAGGAGTTGCGAGGGAGATAACTCGCAGGCACCCGGAGAAGTCCGTTTACCATTCCATACCGGCATATCAGGGATGGTAAGTGCAAGAGTTGCATGCACGTTGAAATCGTGAGTTGCGATCCCCCGATTTAATCGGAGCCGTCGATTGTGATGTAGACAGGTGGCACGAATCCGGAGAATCACGGAATCGGCATTCGGGGTTTTCGACGCCAGAGTGCTTGTATCTTGGATCCGTGATCCACGAAGTCCCGAGGTGACGTGGTCAAGTGGGACCCCAAGGATTAAGTGGAGGACAGGTGGTGCTGTAGTGAGGAATTGGCACCTCGGCACTCAGAGTTTGGAGATGTGCGAGGAGTGTGCATAGGGTTCGCGATACCGCGAAACCCGATTTCCCAAAGTAACTGTCGGGAGATCAGCAGAGAGTTATGTGGGTGACAAAAAATCCCGAGAGGAGTTGGAAGAGCATTGTTGCTCTTCAGGACGAGGTTAGTGGAGAAGATCCTGGTGAGAGTGACGGTGTCGACGAGGACGCCTTGCGCCAGGGTGGTATCAGAGCCTGGATTGAGTTCTCTTTGTTCAGGTAGCAGAAAGAAGCAGATACACCATGCCACCCAAAAGAGAGAGGCAGTCTCCTTATCGTGAAGACAGGGATGGCCGAAGAAGGGGTAGGCCAGCAGGAAATGCTGAAATAGAGCGAGAGATGAGAGATCTCCGAGCCAGACTGGAAGAAATGGAGACCACCCAGAGATGTGGTGTTGATGCAGCAAAGTTTAGTGATCCCCTGATTGAAGAGGAAGCTAGACACGATGCCGAGGAGGTCATGGCAGAGGATGCATCAACCGAAAGGTTGATTAGAGCCATTTCGAGGATGAGCTCGAAGACGAAGATGGACATTCCCGTCTATGAGGGAAGTCTAGATGCAGAGGAATTGTTGGATTGGATCCGAGCATTGGATACATACTTCAATTACGAAGATATCAAAGAAGACAAGAAAATAAGGCATGTTGTTACCAAGCTAAAAGGACATGCAGCCTTATGGTGGGACGAGTTGCAGATAGATAGGAACTGCAAAGGAAAATAGAAGATAAAAAGATGGGATCGGGTGATCGCCAAGATGAAGGCGAAGTTCATTCCGAGAGACTATCAGATCACTCTGTTCAGGCGCATGCAAAACCTGAGACAGAAGTTGATGACGGTGAAAGAGTACACCGAGGAGTTCTACAGACTCAACATCAGAGCGGGTCATCGGGAGAGTGATGATGAAAAGGTGGCAAGATACCTGAATGGTATTAGGTATGACATTCAGGATGAATTGAGCATGGTCACCATCCGGACGGTTGAGGATGCATACCAGATGGCTCTGAAGGCCGAAGAGAAGCTGAGCCGCAAGCAGGGACAGTGAGGACGAGGCAGGAGCTAGCCCAGGGGTAAGACAATTTCCCAAGAAAGAACTCAGAAGCCACAAGGCATAGTTGAGAGAGGTGGAACCTCGCAGCAAAGATTTACAAATAGAACCAAGGCAGCATACTGAGCAGGGTGGCGGATATGTTGACGCCAACATAATTCCTCGTAACTGAGGTAGAGGAAGAGGCCGTGGAGGAGTTATCACATGTTTCACATGTGGTAAAGACGGACATAAAGCCGTTGACTGTCCAGAAAGGAAGATGGACCGAGGAAAAACTCACATCGCAGAGGCGCAGAGGCGAGACGTTGAGGATGAAAACACCGGAAGTGGGGAGTCACTGACAGTGCACAAGGCTCTCTTGAAACCTGAGAAAGAGGTGGACAGCTCAGCGCAGAGATGCAGACTGTTTCAGACGACTTGAAAAACCAAGGGCTGGAAATGCAAGGTCATAGTGGACAGCGGAAGCACCGATAATCTCGTTTCGACCGAGATGGGGGAAAAACTGGAGCTGAAAACGAACAAACACCCAAGTCCATACAAGGTGACATGGCTGCAAAAAGGACACCAGGTTTGTGTTACAAAGCAATGCTTGGTCAATTTTAAAATGGGTGAATATAAGGATGAAATCATGTGTGATGTCATTCCCATGGATGTCTGTCATGTTTTATTGGGTAGACCTTGGCAGTATGACCGACATGTTGTTCATGATGGGAGAATGAACACATACACCTTAGAGAAGGATGGGAGATCACGTACATTGCATCCAATAAAGGATAAGGAAGTGAAGCCGGGAGTGAGAAATACCATACTTCTCATGAGTGGGAAGGAACTTCTCACAGAGCTGGAGAAGGATGAGGATCCACAATTCTTTGTTGTCAGGAAGCCGAGAATTGTCCTAACAAGCATAAGAGTGGACGACTTGTCGGTAGAGATTCAGGAACTGCTGGAAGAGTTCACTGATATCATTGTGGACAAACTACCTCGTTCGTTACCACCGGTGAGGAGTGTGAGTCACCACATTGACCTCATACCCGGAGAAATTCTACCGAATAAGGCAGCGTACAGGTTGACACCTCAAGAGAATGAGGAAGTCAAAAGGCAGGTACAGTATCTGCAGGACAAAGGACTGGTCAGAGAGAGTCTGAGTCCATGTGTCGTTCCAACAGTACTGAGCCCAAAAAAGGATGGGGGATGGAGAATGTGTACAGACTCCAGGGCGATTAATAAGATCACCATTAGGTATAGGTTCCCATTGTCGAGAATGGACGACTTGATGGATTGCCTAAGTGGGACAAATTAATTTTCCAAGATAGATCTCAAGAGCGGATATCATCAGATCCGGATGAGAGAGGGAGATGAATGGAAAACAACGTTCAAGACAAACAAGGGTTTGTATGAATGGCTGGTCATGCCGTTTGGGTTGACAAACGCGCCAAGCACTTTCATGAGGCTGATGAATGAAGTCCTGCGGGAATTCATTGGTAAATTTGTGGTCGTATACCTGGACGACATACTGATTTTCAGCAAAACGAAGGCTGAGCATTTGAGGCATCTAGCTATCGTGATGAAAAGGCTACAGCAGGAGAAGTTGCTGATTAATTTGAAGAAATGTTCATTCATGCAGACAGAACTCATATATCTGGGTTTTGTAATTTCAGAAAATGAATTGAAGATGGATCCTGAGAAGGTGGAAGTGATCAGGAAATGGCCATCGCTGAGAAATGTTTTTGAGGTAAGGAGAATTCATGGTTTGGCTAGTTTCTACAGAAAGTTCATTCGAAATTTCAGCGGAATTAGCACAGCAATGATGGATACCGTGAAGAAACGACATAAGGTTTTTCAGTGGACCGTCGAGGCTGAGAGAAGCTTCAATATGTTGAAGCGAAAGATAACAAAGCAGCTAGTGTTAGTGCTGCCTGATTTTCAGAAGACCTTCCAAGTGAAGTGTGACGCTAGTGGATATGTTGTTGGAGGGGTCTTGAGTCAGGATGACAGGCTTGTAGCATATTTTAGCGAAACGTTGGATGATGCGATGCTGAAGTACTCCACATACGATAAAGAGTTCTATGCCATCATACAGGCATTGAAGAAGTGGAGGCATTATCTCATACCCAAGGAATTCATTCTATACAGCAACAATCATGCATTGCAGTTCGTGAGCCAGCAAGAGAAGCTAAATCAAAAGCATGCGAAGTGGGTAGAGTACATGCAGAATTTTACATTTGTGATAAAGCACATTTCAGGGACTGCGAACAAGGTGGCTGATGCCTTGAGCAGGAAATGTTTGCTGCTGCAGAAGTTCAAAATCAAAACCTTAGGTTTTGAAAATCTGAAAGATATGTATGCAAGTGACACAGACTTTGGCGAGGCATACGAGGCAGCTGAGAACCCAGTTCTCGGGGATAGGAGTCTGTGGATTGACTACCTAATCCAGGATGGATTTCTCTTCAAGGGCAATCAACTATGCATACCAGATTTCTCTATGAGAGAGAATTTGGTGAAGGAAAAGCACAGCAGGGGCTTAGCAGGTCATTTTGGACATGACAAGACATTCGCCAAGCTGAGCAAATCATATTACTGGCCAGGCATGCGTGCAGATGTGAAAATATTTGTTGACAAGTGTAGGATATGTCAACATGCGAAGGGCCAAAAGCAGAACACAGGGTTCTATCAACCGTTGCCTATACCCGAGAGACCTTGGGAGGCCATTAGTATGGATTTTGTGTTGGGATTGCCGAGAACACAACGAGGAGTTGATTCCATTTTTTTAGTGGTGGACAGATTCTCGAAGATGGCACATTTTATTCCATGTCATAAAACCAACAATGAAACCCACATCACAAACTTGTTTTTTAAAGAGATTGTGCGATTGCATGGATTGTCGAGAAGCATAGTCTCAAATCGAGACACCAAGTTCATAGGTCACTTTTGGAGGAAGCTATGGAAGAAGCTAGGGACTGATTTGGAATTTATCTCTGCTTACCATCCGTAGACAGATGGGCAGACCGAAGTAGTCAACAGAAGCCTAGGGGATCTGTTGAGAATCCTGGTGACTGAGCATCACAGCAGTTGGGATCAGATCCTACCACAGGCAGAGTTTGCGTACAACAATTTTGTGAATCGGAGTACAGGTAAGAGTCCGTTCCAAATTTTGTATGGGACACAACCGAGAGGAGTTTCTGAACTCAGGGAGTCAAAACAGGCCGAGACTAGCAGCGCGAAGGCCGAAGAGTTCGCCGAGGCGATGAAAGAACTTCACACGCAGGTGAAGCAGCGACTGCAGAAGTCGAATCAAGAGTATAAGAGCAGAGCCGACCAGAGGAAAAGACAACTTCAGTTCGAAGTTGGAGACCTTGTTCTAGCGCACCTAAGGAAAGAAAGGTTTCCAAGGGGGACGTATAACAAGCTCAAGATGAAAAATATTGGACCATGCAGAGTCCTGAAGAAGTTTGGAGAGAATGCATATGAGCTTGAGTTTCCAGAGGGCATCGGGATATCTCCGATTTTCAATATTTCGGACTTATACCCATACAGGGCTGATACAACAGACACTGGAACCAAGGAACCAGTGGTCCAGTGGCAGAAGCAGTTGCCAGTTGCATAGAAACCGCAGATGGAGTGCGTACTGGATAAACGAGTTGGAAAGAAGACCAGGAGAAAGAAATATTTTGAGTACCTGGTGAAGTGGAAGAATCACCCAGTGGAGGATGCCAGCTGGGAAATAGAAGCAGTGATTCAGAAGCATGGGCAAACTGTGCAGGAGCTCATGGACAGGAGCCCATGAAATCTTTTGAGCCGAGGAGTATGATGCAGGAGCATCTACGACTTCATCAAGTGAGCTAGCGCGGAGGAAAGAGAAGAACAGCTAGATAGTACCAGCGCATACATTTTGAAACACGATGAATATTGTTGCACCGCCGTTTAAATGAATGCATTCATATGAAGCACACTTGTATTGTAATGTGGATAAGAAGACATTAAATAGTTTTAATGTTGATAGATAGGGTTAGTTGTAGATTAGACAGTTTCACTCCCAGGAGGGAAAACGAATATAGGCACCCTCCTTGTACATTGTATTCATTATCCTGGATCATTCTTGCATTCAGAAGAGAGGAGCAGGCAAAGAACTTGAGAAGAACACCCATGTACAGATTGAATTAATAGAAGAGAGATTTTGATTCAATTCCATGGCTGTGTTTGAATTGTGTGTGTTGTTGATGTTATGTTGTTGCATACTTGCTTCTCTTTATGCTTATCTTTTATATGATGCGTATGTGATTGCCTATCAGGTTCGTAACTTGAGAGAATGAGAAATGAGTTTCAATTGTTTCTCTGGTTGAGCCAAGAGATTCCTGCATAGAGTGCAGTTGAATTCCTCCGCATAGAGTGCGTTGAGGAGGCTCTATAGTTAAATTCTCATTCTCGTCGACCAGAGTTGTGTTGGGTTATACGAACCATGCAGGTGAGGGCAGGTTGGATTGAATTCTCAGTAGCAAGTCTGAGAAGGGTGAGGTCGGGTTTGTTGTGACTGTGAACGCACAGGACCTGGAAGACTTCAGCACGGTTGAGAGTTGTTGAAGGTCGAGTGCGAGGAGCGTGCTCGAAAAGATCTCTGAAGGAGTCAGAGGTACAGAATCTCAAGAGGGGTAGCACCTTTACTTCACAGAGGGAACAGACCCCAGTGAAATTCATACAGTGCAAAGGTGGTAAAGCGGGGAACTCTTCAAGAGGAAGAGAATCGACGACTTGAAGCTGTCGAGTAGATCTTCGAAACACCACAGACCGTTAGATCGCGGAGGAGTTGCGAGGGAGCTAACTCGCAGGCACCCGGAGGATTCTGTTTACCATTCCATATCGGCATATCGGGGATGGTAAGTGCAAGAGTTGCATGCATGTCAAAATCGCGAGTTGCGATCCCCCGATTTAATCAGAGCCGTCGATTGTGAAGTGGACAGGTGGCACGAATCCGGAGAATCATAGAATCGACATTCGGGGTTTTCGACGCCAGAGTGCTTGTATCTTGGATCCGCAATCCGTGAAGTCCCGAGGTGACATGTTCAAGTGGGACCCCAGGGAGTAAGTGGAGGACAGGTGGTGCTATAGCAAGGAATTGGCACCTCGGCACTCGGAGTTTAGAGATGTGCGAGGAGTGTGCATAGGGTTCACGATACCGCGAAACCCGATTTCCCAAAGTAACTGTCGGGAGATCAGCAGAGAGTTCTGTGGGTGACAAAAAATCCCGAGAGGAGTTGGAAGAGCATTGTTTCTCTTCAGGCCGAGGTTAGTGGAGAAGATCCTGGTGAGAGTGACGGTGCCGATGAGGACACCTTGCGCCAGGGGTCTAACCCCCAGGGAGGCGAGCAGATTCTCGGACAGGAGCAGATAGCAGTTGGCGATGTTGTTGGGATGATGATATCTTTTCATCGCATGTCCAAGGCACTGATTAGTCGATAGGACAGAGACGAGGCCAGGGCACCGTCACCCACTGAGGTTCGCGCATGCATCAGTCGTTACAGGTAGCATTCACCGTAAACTTGAGAAGGTTAAATTTCCCGAGTTATTTGGTGCCTCGGATGGCGTCGTCGCCGAGGCATGGTTGGAGAATATGGCGATGTGCTTTGCACTTCGCGATTATACCTCCAACATGAAGGTTCACATGGCGGTCTTTCAACTGAAGGGGAGCGCTCTTCTATGGTGGAAGATGCTCCTACCACGGTTGAACATGGTCATTGAAGACGTGTCATGGGAACTGTTCGAGGAATGGTTCCGAGAGAGGTACCTTTCAAAGGAATTCATTGAGCATCATCTCAATGAGTTCAACGCATTACGACAGGGAGGTCGTATGGTGCCCGAGTACGAGGCACGTTTTATGGAGCTGCTTCGGTATGCTCCGCACCTTAACACTGAGAAGCTCAAGGTCAACAGGTTCGTGTTTGGCATTAACGACAGCCTGCGTGCAAAGGTTATAATCTTGATGCCTCAAACCTTTCACGATGCCATTCAAAATGCCCTCATAGCAGAGGAGGAGCTCATCAGTGGGGGTCAAACTAGGACTCTAGCGAGACCAGTAGGGAAGGGTTCATCTAGAACACTGTAGCACCAGACACCAGCGAGACATACGCCGGGATATCGTGGCTTCCAGAGGGGATCCACTTTTACTACACCCTAGTGACCACCACCTCAGCAGCAGACACCTTATCGAGGACCATAGCATCAGTAGCAGTGTTTCCCGCAGCAGCAGTAGTTTAGACCTATTCAGCAGAACAGACCTGGGTTCCAGGCCGGTGGCCCATCATCTTCTACTTCAGGTACCAGGACTACTGGGCCGAAGAAGGGGTGTTGGACATGTGGGGAGCCACACTACCAGCACTACTGTCTTATGTAGAGGACCAAAGTGTATGGATCAGCCAGACCCACTACCGTAGGAGATATGGGCAAGGCCCATCGGATTCATGCAGTGGTGAATAACCGCCAGGTAGAGCACCAATCGACTGTGCTCAAGACGATAGGTACTGTCGCTGACCAGACCCTTAGTATTTTGATAGACCGAGGTGCTACTGAGAGTTTCATTTCTGGTGCAGCGCTAAAAAGGATTAAGGTAAAGGCAGTCGAATAGGACAAGTTTAGCTTCATAGAGATGGCTTCAGGAGCCAAGCAGAAGGTTGGAGGAAAGGTTACGGGGTATGCCCTTAACCTGGGAGAGTTTGTCATGAGGGTCAACTTGTACATCACGATCTTAGGATCTTATGACGTCGTGATTGGTATGGATTGGTTGGAATCGCATGAGGCGATACTCAACTGTAAGACGAAACGGTTGATCTTGGTCGATGATGAAGGACAGAGACATGTGATTGTAGGACAGAACCAGGGAGTATCCCTGAGGTTCGTCTCTTCCTTACAGTTATGGAAGAGTATGCGCAAGGGGTGCAAGATTTATGCAATCCTCGCGCTAAACGAAAAGGGAGTAGTGGAAGGTCTAGAACACCTTCCGGTGGTGAAGGAGTTTGCGAATTTATTTCCAGAGGAGTTACCTGAGATGCCACCGGAAAGGGAACTGGAGTTTACCATAGTCCTAAAACCGGGTACCGAACCGATAGCAAGAACGCCTTATCGGATGTCGACCCCGAAGTTGCAAGAGCTAAAAATGAAACTGAAGGAGTTGTTGGACCTGGGACTGATACGCCCTAGTGTGTCACCGTGGGGTGCACCAGTTATTTTCATACGAAAGAAGGACGAATCATCAAGGCTTTGCATTGACTACCATCAACTGAACAAGTCTACAATCAAGAATCAGTATCCCTTACCAAGAATTGATGATCTGTTCGATCAAATGAGGGGTGCGACGGTGTTCTCCAAAATCGATTTGCGATCAGGGTATCACCAGTTATGGATCAAGGATGATGACGTCCCTAAGACCTCCTTTAAGACGAGATTTGGACATTACGAGTTTACTATTTTACCGTTTGTACTGACAAACTCCCTAGGGGTATTCATGAGTTTGATGAACGGGGTGTTCCGCGAGTACTTGGACAAGTTCGTCCAAGTATTCATTGACGATATCTTGATCTACTCTCGGATGATGGAGGAGCATGATGAACACTTGCGCTTGGTACTACAGTATCTATGAGAGCACAAATTGTATGGGAAGTTGTCCAAAAGATCTTTTTATCAATCGAGGATTCACTACTTAGGGCATGTCATCTCCAGCGAAGGTATCGCTGTGAATCTAGCCAAGGTTGAGGCTATTATGGAATGGCCTGCATTGAAGAATGTCACAGAAGTGTGTAGTTTTATGGGTTTAGCAGGATACTATTGACGGTTTGTAGAAGGATTTTCGAAGATAGCAAATCCGATCACAGAATTGCAGAAGAAAAACAAGAAGTTTGTTTGGACCGAAAAATGTGTGGAAGCATTCCAAAGGCTTAAGGAGTTGTTGACCACAACACCGATACTAAAGGTCCCTGACATGGACACAAACTTCTTGGTATGCATTGACCCATCCAAGGAAGGTTTAGGCAGAGTCTTGATGCAAGATGGACGAGTGATTGCTTACATTTCGAGGAAAATGAGAAGGCATGAGGAGAACTACGCGACGCATGATTTGGAGTTATGAGCCATCGTATATGCCTTGAAGGTTTGGAGACACTACCTTGTTGGACGAAAATTTGAATTAAGGACTGATCATTGTGGACTACAACACATTTTTACGCAAAGCGACCTGAACGCACGACAATGGCGTTGGTCAGAATTGCTTAGCGAGTACGACTTCAAGATTACTTACATAAAGGGAATAGTGAACCGAGTGGTTGATGCTTTGAGTCAAAGACCATGCATCTTCTCGGTGTTGCCTCTTCAAATGAACTTACATGAGAAAATTCTCACTTTACAGCGTGACGACGAATGGTACATAGAGGTCGAGGGTTTTTTCGGACAAAACACAATTATGGTACCACGATATGAGGGATTTTCTTTTCATAGCGATGGGTTGTTGATATTTAGAGGTCGGATTTATGTACCGCCAAACGATGAGTTGAGGATGTTGATCCTGAGTGAAGCTCATAGAGCAGTTTACATGGCTCACCCAGGAGTCATGAAGATGAGGGAAAACCTTAAACCCTTATTCTTCTGGAAGGGAATGAAGGCTGACATAGTCAACTTTGTGGTTAGATGTCTAGAGTGTCAGCAGGTAAAGGCTGAACATAGACACCCGGCAGGATTACTTCAACCACATGCCATTCCGGAATCAAAATGGGAAGTTATTTTGATGGATTCTATTGTTGGATTGCCACTGACGGCAAGGAGACACGACTTGATTTTTATAGTATTAGACACTCTGACGAAGAGTGCTCACTTTATTCCTGTGCATACGACATATCAGGCACCTGACATAGCTAGAGTTTTTTTCAGTGAGATTGTGAGGCTGCATGGTGTGCCTAAAAGAATTATATCTGATCGAGGATTAATGTTTACTGGATAATTTTGGACGAGTTTCCAAGAGGCCTTGGGAACTCAACTTAACTTTAGTACTGTGTATCACCCAGAGACTGACGGACAGACAGAACGTACAAACCAAACCTTGGAAGACATGTTGCACATGTACGTGATGGACCAACAAAAGCGATGGGAGGAATTCTTGCCTCTAGTAGAGTTCACTTACAACAACAGTTACCAGAGCACCATTAAGATGGTGCCTTTTGAGTTTCTTTATGGGCGACCGTGTCGGATGCCCTTGAGTTGGGATCGGCTTGAGGATAGGGTCCTGGTGGTACCAGAAGCAATCTAAGAAATGGAAGAGAAAATGCAAACCATAAGACAAAGGATTAAAGAAGCGCAGGATCGACATAAGAGTTATGTTGATGCGTACTGAGTCGACTGTAGTTACGAGGTCGGCCATCGAGTCTTCTTGCGGGTTAAACTGCATCAAAGTTCAATCAAGTTTGGAAAGGGAGCTAAACTCTCTCCTAGGTTCGTGGGACCTTTCGAGATTGGGGAAAGAAAGGGGCCCGTGTCCTATCGACTAGCCTTGCCTGATTCTTTGAGGCGTATGCATGATGTTTTTCATGTATCTGTTTTGAGACATTATATTAGTGATCCTACACATGTGATTGACATGAGTTCCTTGCAGGTATCGGATGAGGGAGTGCTCACGGCTGAGCTGGTCCACATATTATATCATTGCGTTTGACAGTTACGACGTCAAACGGTAGATCAGGTCAAGGTCCAGTGGGACAGTTATAGTCCACACTCGGTGACCTAGGAGGACGCATATGATATGCGCCAGCAGTTCCCATTTTTGTTTGATAGATAGACTTATGATACTATCGTACTTTTATTTCGGCATTTATACTGAGAAACTTCGGGATGAAGTTTAAACTAAGAGGGGGTGTATGTAACATCCCACTCTGGGGCACTGAGAAAACTTATTCTTTGAGGACACTTGCTCGCAAGTGATATGAACTTTTATGATGTTAAAACATTTATCCTTAATTATGATGCGTTATGATAGATGACATGATGTTTTACTGCTTTGACATAGACAGGTACTATTGACTCAATTTTATTAAGTGTGCAGGGTTGTGGACCTTGAGGATGCAAAGGCATCGGTGGAACCCCTTGGACTCTGAATTGAGTCAGGGAGTGTGCTATTTGGGTTGATTTATTTACCGTCATATTTCATTGATTTGATGATATGATGTTGACATGTTCTGACACGATTTTTGATTATGCAGGTTGAGGATAGCTTGCCAACTAGACTCACATATGGAGTAAAGGGGTCACACATGATTTCCAGAGAGGTTGAAGGAGAGGTGTGGACAGCAGCCCTACCACAGCCTACTAGCACTCTCGTCGTGGCTCGAATTGTAGGTTAATGATTACCTAGTTCGAGAGGATCCACGATGTTGTGAGGGCAGACTGCAACAGTCGCTCACAATGATTCTAAGGGGCGCGCAATAAGGCGAGGGCCTTATTCCTTAGAGCCCTTAGTCTCCCACAAGTTCACCTGGCGGAGTGTTGACTCCAGGGGTTATAGATGTCTACCAATCATTCAAGTTGGCGAGTGGCACCCTTGGAGCACGTGGTGCATCCTGAAGGGCACGTCGCGCAAAAGAAACACAAGTCGGCGAGTGGCACCCTTGGAGCACGTGGTGCATCCTGAAGGGCATGTCGTGCGAAAGAAACACAAGTTAGAGAGTGGCACCCTTGGAGCAGGTGGTGCATCCTGAAGGGCACGTCACGCAAGAGAAACAGCTGGGGCGAGTGGCACCCTTGGAGAACGTGGTGCGTCCTGAAGGGCACGTCTCATTGATGTTGAGGAAGGAACAAACCTAGATGGCCCTAAGACATTTAACACTTTAAGAAATTCTTAAAACGACTTCTCTAAATAATTGTCGCCCCGTTCAGAATCTCAATCTAAGTCTAAAACTTCTCTAGGGTAAAATTTTGTTTAACCTTAATAAAAGACCCAATAAAAGATAAAAATAAAAATTTAAACTAAAACCCACTTAAGTAATAGTTCAGTCTTCATAAAATTCTTGGGGTAAATGAAGAGAGTAAGAATTTAATTAAAACTAGTGGATTTAAAAAATTGCAAAGAGGAAATAAATTATTAACTTGTGGAAGTATAAAAAGATTTTAAATTAATAATAAAGGGAAAAGAGTAAATAGTGAAACTGCTATTTTGGCTCTAATAAAAAGGGGAAAGAAGGGAATAATAAGAATTAGGAAACTAAGTAATGGAGGAAACATAATAAAGGAAAGTTGGGAGCTTATGGTAAAAAGCGAGGTCAACA
>JZKD02S1956479.1:0-14416 GCA_000966675.3 Picea glauca
AGCAACAAAACAAACTCCTAGAGATAAAAAGATCATTGTGAGCACCTCACTTCTTTAAAAAGTTCATCTTAACCGTATATTTATTAAATTTTTAATATCATATAGGCACCTCACTACTTTAAAAAAACATTAAACTCACTACTATATAATATCACTACTCTATAGTATCACTATTATGCATATTGACATATAATATTAGTACTATAGTTTTTCAAAGTGATAATTTATATTTAAAGAGAAAATAAATCTAAAATAAGTTTATTCTACTCACATACATTTATGGATGTATTTAAGTGAAAAATAATAATTGTTACCTAAATGTATTTAAATAAAAAATAACATTTGTCAGTATGTTAATATTATAATTGAATTTCTCCCCAAATTACATCAACATTTAATATATCAATAATCATATTATAATAATTATATTAAAAAAAATTATGTGAAAAAAAAAAAACCATTTTCATTGAAGTTTGAATTTACACAAAGTCTAAACGTTCTTATCATTGGAAACGCCACTGATCCTTTAAATCCCCTGATTTCTACTTTTGTGAATTATTCGTTGTTTGGTCATTTTGGCAGTGAGGGCATGGTTTGGGGTATTCTACGAATTTAGAATTACAATGAGAGAATGTTTGAAGGGCANGCTTAGTATTAGAATGGAAGGTTGAGTTCTTTGCAAGATGAATGGCACTCTCGTTGTCATAGTATAACCTGTTATTCTCCTGCTTCTTTCCCAATTCTTCCATAAACCTCTATAGCCAAATCATCTATTTACTAGCCTTTGTAGTAGCAACAAACTCTACTTCCATTATTGAAAGTGCAACAACCTTTTGCAGTTTTGAAATCCAACTCAATGTGGTTCTACTTATAGTAAAATCATACCATGCGGTGCTCCTCCTTCTATCTTTATCACCTGCCATATATGAATCAAGATATCCCTGTAGAATAGTGTCTGAACCTACAAAACATAATGCATGAGTACTAGTAGCTCTCAAATACATGAGATATCACTTTACTTCCTCCCAATGTTCTTTACCTAGATTGTTCATATACCTACTCACAACTCCCACTGCATGTGCAATGTCAGGTCTTGCGCAAACCATAACATACATCAAGTTGCCAATTGTTGATGAATAAGGGACCCTGGACATGTATTATATCTCCTTCTATGTCTTGGGACACATTTCCTTGGTTAATTCAAAATGGTTGGCCAAAGGTGTACTAACTGGTTTTCTATTATGCATTCTAAACCTCTCCAACACCTTCTTTATGTACTCACCCTGAGACAATGTCAATTTGCAAATTTTTTTGTCTCTTTTTATTCTCATACCAAGGATTTTCTTTGCAGCACCTAAATCCTTCATCACAAATGAATTAGATAATTTCTTCTTGAGCACATTTATATCCAGCATATTAGACCCTGCAACAAGCATGCCATCTACATACAATAGCAAGATAATATAGCTTCCAATTTCTAGCCTTTTAAAACAAACACAATGGTCAAAATGACATCTACTATAACCTTGTTATGTCATAAGCATGTCAAACTTCAAATATCATTGCCTTGGAGCTTGCTTTAGGCCATACAAGCTCTTCTTCAACCTGCATACCAAATTCTCCTTTCCTTTGACCTCATACCCCTGTGGTTGTTGCATATAAATCTCTTCCTCCAAATCCCCATGGAGAAAATTTGTTTTTACATCTAATTGTTCAATATGAAAATTTTCTACTGCCACAAGACTTAAAATAGTCCTTATTGAAGTCATTTTAACAACAAGAGAAAATATTTCATCAAAATGTATACCTTTATTATGTGCAAACCCCTTTACAACAAGTTTGGCCTTGTACCGCTTCTTTCCTTTGTTTTCTTCCTTCAACCTGTAAACTCATTTATTCTGCAATGCTCTTTTTCCTGCAGGCGACTGAACCAAGTCCCAAGTCTGGTTATTTACCAATGAATATATTTCCTCTTTCATGCCTTGCTCCGACTTAATTTTTGGTTTCTACTTGCATTGCCTATTCATAACTTTTTGTTTCACCAAAATAAATAAACAATAAATAATACAATGAAGGAGAGTATCGTTCATGGGGTTTACTTAACCTAGTAGATCTTCGAACAACACTTGCAGAAGTTTGAGGTACATGTTTCTCCTATTGTTGTACATTTTGATTTTATGGTACCTTTGGAATTTCTTTTTCAGTGATCTCATCAAGCACTGTATATTTTGTCTTTTCTTTTTCCTGTTTCTTTCCCTACAATTGATCTTTGTACATGAAATTCTTATTGAATATGACATCTCTACTCCTAATGATTTTGTGATTTTCATAATCCCATAAGTGATAACCAAAATCATTAACAATGTATCCAATAAAGGTACACTTCTTGGATTTTGCTTCAAGCTTTGTTCTATTTTCTTTATCAATATGGACAAATGATTCACAACCAAAAGTCTTTAGAAACGATCAATTTACCTTTTTACGTGTCCATGCCTCCTCTGGAATGCCACC
This sequence comes from Picea glauca, assembly GCA_000966675.3. Lineage (NCBI taxonomy): Eukaryota > Viridiplantae > Streptophyta > Pinopsida > Pinales > Pinaceae > Picea > Picea glauca. The sequence goes on from JZKD02S1956479.1 coordinate 2,512, forward strand.
ATACAAAGATATTGAAGGTCCTATGTTTATTAAGTAAACAACAATATTTACAACTTCTTCCAAAAACTGTAAGGGAAACCTTGCATGCAATCTCATACTCCTTGGACGCTCTATGATTGTCTTGTTCATCCTTTATGACACACCATTTGCTTGTCGTGTTCCTAGAAATGTCTTCTCTCTACGAATCCCATGGTATGTGTTATCACTATGTAATTTCTCGGGCCGAGGAAGAAGTTGACAGATGTAACCACAAAACCACTTTGAAATCTAGGATCTAGCCCTCCTAGACTCAGAGAGGCTTTGTTTGGATTAGAATGTTAGGCTAGTTATGAAAGTACAGGGTTGTTTGTTTGTTTTGAATTATTTGGTTGGAACTGGAGAAAATGGAGTCACAGTTCGGAATTGATCAAAAACCAAGTCTTAACAAGCTAATATTGCAGGGCAAGGTAGGCAAACTCACTGGATCCTCAAGATTTAATGTATGGAAAAGATGGAAAAGGTTTGAAATTCCAATTAAAAACAGATCAACTATGAATTCTGGTTTCAATATTCAACAGAAAACACAGAAATTATTCTAAGCCAGAGACAAAGTGTACATTAAAACAAATTCTAATCCTAATCTTCTCAGAACAATTTAGAATGTAGGTAGAAATTGTGATAACAAAAAGAACAATTTACAAAAAAAGATACACTTCACCAATGGAATTTACCACAAGAATCCTACAATGGTCGCACTGTATTATTGGAAATCTGAACCAAATGGTCTNGCTTAGTATTAGAATGGAAGGTTGAGTTCTTTGCAAGATGAATGGCACTCTCGTTGTCATAGTATAACCTGTTATTCTCCTGCTTCTTTCCCAATTCTTCCATAAACCTCTATAGCCAAATCATCTATTTACTAGCCTTTGTAGTAGCAACAAACTCTACTTCCATTATTGAAAGTGCAACAACCTTTTGCAGTTTTGAAATCCAACTCAATGTGGTTCTACTTATAGTAAAATCATACCATGCGGTGCTCCTCCTTCTATCTTTATCACCTGCCATATATGAATCAAGATATCCCTGTAGAATAGTGTCTGAACCTACAAAACATAATGCATGAGTACTAGTAGCTCTCAAATACATGAGATATCACTTTACTTCCTCCCAATGTTCTTTACCTAGATTGTTCATATACCTACTCACAACTCCCACTGCATGTGCAATGTCAGGTCTTGCGCAAACCATAACATACATCAAGTTGCCAATTGTTGATGAATAAGGGACCCTGGACATGTATTATATCTCCTTCTATGTCTTGGGACACATTTCCTTGGTTAATTCAAAATGGTTGGCCAAAGGTGTACTAACTGGTTTTCTATTATGCATTCTAAACCTCTCCAACACCTTCTTTATGTACTCACCCTGAGACAATGTCAATTTGCAAATTTTTTTGTCTCTTTTTATTCTCATACCAAGGATTTTCTTTGCAGCACCTAAATCCTTCATCACAAATGAATTAGATAATTTCTTCTTGAGCACATTTATATCCAGCATATTAGACCCTGCAACAAGCATGCCATCTACATACAATAGCAAGATAATATAGCTTCCATTTTCTAGCCTTTTAAAACAAACACAATGGTCAAAATGACATCTACTATAACCTTTTTCTTTCATAAGCATGTCAAACTTCAAATACCATTGCCTTGGAGCTTGCCTTAGGCCATACAAGCTCTTCTTCAACCTGCATACCAAATTCTCCTTTCCTTTGACCTCATACCCCTGTGGTTGTTGCATATAAATCTCTTCCTCCAAATCCCCATGGAGAAAATTTGTTTTTACATCTAATTGTTCAATATGCAAATTTTCTACTGCCACAAGACTTAAAATAGTCCTTATTGAAGTCATTTTAACAACAAGAGAAAATATTTCATCAAAATGTATACCTTTATTATGTGAAAACCCCTTTACAACAAGTTTGGCCTTGTACCACTTCTTTCCTTTGTTTTCTTCCTTCAACCTGTAAACCCATTTATTCTGCAATGTTCTTTTCCCTGTAGGCGACTGAACCAAGTCCCAAGTCTGGTTATTTACCAATGAATCTATTTCCTCTTTCATGCCTTGCTCCCACTTATTTTTTGGTTTCTACCTGCATTGCCTATTCATAACTTTTTGTTTCACCAAAATAAATAAACAATAAATAATACAATGAAGGAGAGTATCGTTCATGGGGTTTACTTAACCTAGTAGATCTTCTAACAACACTTGCAGAAGTTTGAGGTACATGTTGCTCCTATTGTTGTACATTTTGATTTTATGGTACCTTTGGAATTTCTTTTTCAGTGATCTCATCAAGCACTGTGTATTTTGTCTTTTCTTTTTCCTGTTTCTTTCCCTACAATTGATCTTTGTACATGAAATTCTCATTGAATATGACATCTCTACTCCTAATGATTTTGTGATTTTCATAATCCCGTAAGTGATAACCAAAATCATTAACAATGTATCCAATAAAGGTACACTTCTTGGATTTTGCTTCAAGCTTTGTTCTATTTTCTTTATCAATATGGACAAATGATTCACAACCGAAAGTCTTTAGAAACGAGCAATTTACCTTTTTACATGTCCATGCCTCCTCTGGAATGCCACCATACAAAGATATTGAAGGTCCTATGTTTATTAAGTAAACAACAATATTTACAACTTCTTCCAAAAACTGTAAGGGAAACCTTGCATGCAATCTCATACTCCTTGGACGCTCTATGATTGTCTTGTTCATCCTTTATGACACACCATTTGCTTGTCGTGTTCCTAGAAATGTCTTCTCTCTACGAATCCCATGGTATGTGTTATCACTATGTAATTTCTCGGGCCGAGGAAGAAGTTGACAGATGTAACCACAAAACCACTTTGAAATCTAGGATCTAGCCCTCCTAGACTCAGAGAGGCTTTGTTTGGATTAGAATGTTAGGCTAGTTATGAAAGTACAGGGTTGTTTGTTTGTTTTGAATTATTTGGTTGGAACTGGAGAAAATGGAGTCACAGTTCGGAATTGATCAAAAACCAAGTCTTAACAAGCTAATATTGCAGGGCAAGGTAGGCAAACTCACTGGATCCTCAAGATTTAATGTATGGAAAAGATGGAAAAGGTTTGAAATTCCAATTAAAAACAGATCAACTATGAATTCTGGTTTCAATATTCAACAGAAAACACAGAAATTATTCTAAGCCAGAGACAAAGTGTACATTAAAACAAATTCTAATCCTAATCTTCTCAGAACAATTTAGAATGTAGGTAGAAATTGTGATAACAAAAAGAACAATTTACAAAAAAAGATACACTTCACCAATGGAATTTACCACAAGAATCCTACAATGGTCGCACTGTATTATTGGAAATCTGAACCAAATGGTCTATGTGGACTGCTTCACAATATGGATCCTATAATACTAACAGGTCCTAATTGACCAACCCACAATACCTCGAAATCAACAGTATTTATAAGTTATTTACAATGATCTTGTCATAAATGAGCATGATTTATTTTAAGAAAAATCTAAACTAAATATTACAATCATAGAGGTTTGTTGAGATTCATTTAAAGATCTGGCATTGTTTTGATGGGATATGTGGGTGATTTGTGCCTTCAATTTCTTGTCTTTGTCATATGTCCTTTTGACTCTTTTCCCCCGAAATTCTGAAAAATGGGGTCCAAAGGGGTCTTAGAATATCACAATATGAGATATATGTGTAAATTATGGGGGAGGTTTTTGTATATCATCTTGTTCTGAGTAAAAACCTCTCTCGGTTTTATGAAATTCCTCTTCATCTGTCCAGGATTTGCATTTGAAAAAGATGTGTAAAACAAGAAGCGAATAAATCCTGAAAATAGGCCCCAAAGATGCTCTTGATTCTCCCAATCCGTGATAGCTGTAGAAAAACTGAAAGAGTTTATTTTTCCTTGGTCCGTTTTGAGAAAAAACATCTTTTGGTTTCTCAAAATTCTCTCTGTTTATCCTGGAAATCACCTCGGAAGATCACTGCTCAAAAATTGTTTTGGGAGGAGGAAAGTGGTTACGTATAGGATGACGTGGGGACAAGTGTCAAATAGGACATGGGATGAGTGGAAGCGGGAGTGTAAGTGGTAGGAATAAGGGAAGCATAGGCGGAGAGGTGGACAGTTTTGATAATGAGGAGACAAGTAGNTGTCCATGCCTCCTCTGGAATGCCACCATACAAAGATATTGAAGGTCCTATGTTTATTAAGTAAACAACAATATTTACAACTTCTTCCAAAAACTGTAAGGGAAACCTTGCATGCAATCTCATACTCCTTGGACGCTCTATGATTGTCTTGTTCATCCTTTATGACACACCATTTGCTTGTCGTGTTCCTAGAAATGTCTTCTCTCTACGAATCCCATGGTATGTGTTATCACTATGTAATTTCTCGGGCCGAGGAAGAAGTTGACAGATGTAACCACAAAACCACTTTGAAATCTAGGATCTAGCCCTCCTAGACTCAGAGAGGCTTTGTTTGGATTAGAATGTTAGGCTAGTTATGAAAGTACAGGGTTGTTTGTTTGTTTTGAATTATTTGGTTGGAACTGGAGAAAATGGAGTCACAGTTCGGAATTGATCAAAAACCAAGTCTTAACAAGCTAATATTGCAGGGCAAGGTAGGCAAACTCACTGGATCCTCAAGATTTAATGTATGGAAAAGATGGAAAAGGTTTGAAATTCCAATTAAAAACAGATCAACTATGAATTCTGGTTTCAATATTCAACAGAAAACACAGAAATTATTCTAAGCCAGAGACAAAGTGTACATTAAAACAAATTCTAATCCTAATCTTCTCAGAACAATTTAGAATGTAGGTAGAAATTGTGATAACAAAAAGAACAATTTACAAAAAAAGATACACTTCACCAATGGAATTTACCACAAGAATCCTACAATGGTCGCACTGTATTATTGGAAATCTGAACCAAATGGTCTCTGTGGACTACTTCACAATATGGATCATATTCTACTAACAGGTCCTAATTGACCAACCCACAATACCTCGAAATCAACAGTATTTATAAGTTATTTACAATGATCTTGTCATAAATGAGCATGATTTATTTTTAAAAAAATCTAAACTAAATATTACAATCATAGAGGTTTGTTGAGATTCATTTAAAGATCTGGCACTGTTTTGATGGGATATGTGGGTGATTTGTGCCTTCAATTTCTTGTCTTTGTCATATGTCCTTTTGACTCTTTTCCCCCGAAATTCTGAAAAATGGGGTTCAAAGGGGTCTTAGAATATCACAATATGAGATATATATGTAAATTATGGGGGAGGTTTTTGTATATCATCTTGTTCTGAGTAAAAACTTCTCTCAGTTTTATGAAATTCCTCTTCATCTGTCTGGGATTTGCATTTGAAAAAGATGTGTAAAACAAGAAGCGAATAAATCTTGAAAATAGGCCCCAAAGATGCTCTTGATTCTCCCAATCCGTGATAGTTGTAGAAAAACTGAAAGAGTTTATTTTTCCTTGGTCCGTTTTGAGAAAAAACCTTTTTTGGTTTCTCAAAATTCTCCATGTTTATCCTGGAAATCACCTCGGAAGATCACTGCTCAAAAATTGTTTTGGGAGGAGGAAAGTGGTTACGTATAGGATGACGTGGGGACAAGTGTCAAATAGGATATGGGATGAGTGGAAGCAGGAGTGTAAGTGGTAGGAATAAGGGAAACATAGGCAGAGAGGTGGACAGTTTTGATAATGAGGAGACAGGTAGTGTGTGGTGAGAGAGGGAAGTAGATACGGGAGGTGAGGTGCAGGGAGAGTGGTCAGAGAGGTGGATGAGGTGATAGGCAGGTGAAGATGGGTATGAACAGGTGAGAGGGTGAGTGGAAGATAGGTGTAAGTGGTATCGAGTGGTGGTTTGGCAGGATTCTAGAGGGAGGGGGGGGGGAGATGGTAAGTGGAATTAGAAGGGGGGGGGATATGAAACATTATGAGGGCACCACGTTAGGTGGGGTCGGCACTGGGGAAACCACCATTCTGGACCCCCCCCCACTGCTAAAGGAAGAAAGTTCGGGGGGTCCGAAATCAACTGATGGTCGTCGATCTAGTTGATGGGGTTGTCACCGATGCAGATTAGCAAGGGACTTAGGCGCTACAAGACAAAATGTCTTGTCACTTAGAAAACCTATGATAAAAACATGTGATGGGTAGCGCTAAGCTTACCCTTTTTCCCTTTTACACCATTATTTCATATTTTTATGCCAAATTTAACCCAATCTAATCAATCAAGGGGTATTTTGAATGTGTTGACCCCGTTGATGTTTTCTTTCCCCTTCTTCCTTTGGGAAATTATTTGTAGAATGGAATATCATTTTCCCCATGAAATTACTGAAGGGAGAAACCTCAATCACCATCTGATCCTATGAAATATAGGATTATAATAGTGGCTCCACTTGGGGATGGTGCTCTCCTTGTGAGGTGCCAAGAACATCGTGGACTAAGTAGCCTTGTTCATTGGGCTTAATTCAACAACCTGCAAGATTTTCTATCCAACATCCTATGTGGCTGAACTTTAAGTAGAAAATTGATCTGTATATTGAATCTGAACTGAGAAAATATTTGAAATGTGCTCACAACCCTGATCTTATTTGCACGCTGCAAACCTGACTGCTGAAAAGATGCTTACTTGGTAAGCTTATTTATGTACATATAATCCTATTCTAACATGTTGAAATTATGTTTAGTTATGCAATAGAAAAATGCCAATTAAGCCAATCTATTAATTGATCCAAGAGCTCAGCTCTTTTATTGTTTTTAACAGGCATCAAAATTAGAGCTTTCAAATTCATAAAGAACTGATTTCCAACCTGATCTTCATAACATAAAACTTTGGAACTGTGGAAAATCAAAGAGGCTCCATGTATTAATTGGCATTCTAAAAATAAGAGCTCCTCCATATATGTAGCTATAGGGTGATGATGGGAATGACCTATTCCTTGATATTCAAATTCATCCAAATCAAGGTCATGACTGGGAACTTCACATATGCTATATGTATCATCATACAACTTCTGATTTAACTACATATTTTATGATGAACTTTGAAAACAAACTCTTGTTGAACCAGACCATGAAAGAGACTGCCTAATCATGTCTATATCATAACCGCTTTTAAGTCCATAACTGGAAAATGAAACATGATTTGGACAACACAATTCATCCAACACATCAGTTATTGGATCATGTAGGAACTGACATGACTGTTGCATTGATTCCAATGAAACTTCTTGATTTTCTATGTGTTTATCCTTTAGTACATGCTCAGGGATATTAGCAGCATTTTTCTTCAAAAACTGAAATGAATTAAAGCTTAATGGTACATAATTATACTGCATCAATTCATCTGTGGTTTGACTATCAATGTAACTCAAGGGCTGCAGTCCTAGATCTAGAACAACTTCCATGTCATCAATGGCATCCTCAATAGATTCATTAGAACATTCTTCAGCCCTACTATTGACAACTTGCTTATAATTTTATCTCAAAAATTGAAATGAAGAAAAACATAAGGGCAAATACTAATCACTTACTCTTAGATTTTTTACACTTCCCTCATTGTTGTCATAATTAACATGGACAGTTTGATTGTCATATTTGATCTGTAACTGATCTTCTTCCTTTTCATAGGATCAGATGGTGATTGAGATTTCTTCCTTCAATGATTTCATGGGGAAAATGATATTCCATTCTACAAATAATTTCCCAAAGGAAGAAGGGGAAAGAAAACATCAGCGTGGTCAGCACAATCAAAATACCCCTTGATTGATTAGATTGGGTTAAATTTGGCATAAAATATGAAATAACAGCGTAAAAGGGAAAAAGGGTAAGTTTAGCACTACCCGTCACCTGTTTTTATCGTAGGTTTGATAAGTGACAAGACACTTTGTCTTGTAGCACATAAGTCATACGCTATTCTCCATCGACGACAACCCCATCAACCAGATCGATGACCATCAGTTGATTTTAGACCCCCCCACCCGACCTTTCTTCCTTTAACGGTGGGAGGGGTATGGAATGGTGGTTTTCTCCGTGTCGGCCCCACCTAACGTGGTGCCCTCATAGTGTTTCAGACCCCCCCTTTTAATTCCACTTACCATCTATCCCCCTGGGGAATCCTGTCAAACTGCCACTCAATACCACTTACACATGTCCTTCCCTCACCCTCTCGCCTTTTCATACCCCTTTTCTCTCGCCTATCACCTCATCCACCTCTCTGACCACTCTCCCTGCACCTCACCTCTTGTATCTACTTCCCCCTCTCACCACACGCCAGATGTCTCCTAATTTTCTATATCGTCCACCTCTCCGCCTATGTTTCCCTTCTTCCTACCACTTACATTCCTACTTCCACTCATCCCATATCCTATTTGACACTTGTCCCCACGTCATCCTATATGCAACCACTTTCCTCCTCCTAAACCATTTTTTGACTAGTGATGTTTCGAGGCGGTTTCTAGCATAAACAAGGCGAATTTTGAGAAACCAAAAGAGGTTTTTCTCAACTCAAACCAAGGAAAAATAACCTCTTTCAGTTTTACTATAGGTGTCACGGATTGGGAGAATTGAGAGCATCTTTGGGGCCTATTGTCAGGATTTATTTGATGCCTTTTTTACACATCTTTTTCAAATGCAGATCCGGGACAGATGGAGAGGAATATCATAAAACTGAGAGAGGTTTTTACTCAAAACAAGTTGATATAAAAAAAACTCTCCGGGAATTTACACATCTAGATGAGATAGATGTGTAAATTATAAGGGATGTTTTTGTATATCATTTTGGTTTGAGTAAAAACCTCTCTCGGTTTTATGAAATTCCTCTCCATATGTCCAGGATCTACATTTGAAAAAGATGTGTAAAACATGCAACAAATAAATCCTGAAAATAGTCCCCAAACATGCTCTCGGTTCTCCCAATCCATGACACCTGTAGAAAAATTGAAAGAGGTTATTTTTCCTTGGTCTGTTTTGAGAAAAAACCTCTTTTGGTTTCTCAAAATTTTCCCTGTTTATCCTGGAAATCACCTTGGAAGATCACTGGTCAAAAACTATTTTGGGAGGAGGAAAGTGGTTACGTAAAGGATGACGTGGGGACAAGTGTCAAATAGGATATGGGATGAGTGGAAGTGGGAGTGTAAGTGGTAGGAAGAAGGGAAGAATACGTGGATATGTGGATAGTATCGGGAATGAGGAGACAGGTGGCATGTGGTGAGAGGGGGAAGTAGATACGGGAGGTGAGGTGTAGGGAGAGTGGTCAAAGAGGTGGATGAGGTGATGGGTGGGAGAAAAGGGTTATGAACAGGGGAGAGGGTGAGTGGAGTATAGGTGTAAGTGGTATCGGGTGGTGGTTTGACAGGATTCCGGAGGGGGGGGTAGATGGTAAGTGGAATTAGAAGGGGGGAGGGGGGGGGTCGGAAACACTATGAGGATGTCATATTAGGTGGGGTCGACGTGAGGGAAACCACCATTATGGAACCCCCCCACCGTTAAAGGCAGAAAGTTCAGGGGGGGTTCGGAAATCAACTGATTGTCGTCGATCTGGTTGATGAGGTTTTCGTCGATGGATATTAGTGTGGGACTTATGTGCTACAAGAAAAAATGTTGCTTAGCAAACCTACGATAAAAACATGTGACGGGTAGCGCTAAGCTTACCCTTTTTCCCTTTTACACCGTTATTTCATATTTTTAGGCCAAATTTAACCCAATCTAATCAATCAAGGGGTATTTTGATTGTGCTAACCCCGTTGATGTTTTCTTTCCCCTTCTTCCTTTGGGAAATTATTTGCAGAATGGAATATCATTTTCCCCATGAAATCACTAAAGGGAGAAATCTCAATCACCATCTGATCCTATGAAATATAGGATTATAATAGTATGAACAATAATCATCAACCTCTTTGTTGCAATATTCACCTCCATTGTCTGATCTAGGACACTTCAACTTTTTTCCTATATCATTCTCAACCAAAGCTTTCCATTTCTTAAAAGTGTCAAAAAAATCATATTTTTGTCGAATGCAATAAACCCAAGTTTTTCTAGTTGCATCATTAGTAAAAGTAACATAATAATGAGAGCCACCAAGAGATGATACATGATTTGGTCCCCATACATCTCTATACACAAGATCTAACCTTTCACTCTTTTTTTTCTTTCCAACTTCGATAAATTTGACTCTTTTTTTTCCATAAACACAATGATCACTTTAATGCAAATCAATTTGTTTAATATCTGGCAATAAATTTATTTTGTGAAGTATCTTCATCCCCTTATCACTCATGTGTCCAAGACTATGATGTCACAGTGTTGTATCCACTCATGTAGAAACTAAAGAGATAGAAGAGTTAATATTACCAATACATAAATACAATGTATCTGTGTTCTCTCCTTTTGTTATCACCAGTGATCCTTTGGTGACCTTCCATGCCTTATCTATAAACGAAAATATGCAACCTTCAGTTTCCAACTGCCCTGTTGAAATTATATTTTTTCTTAGATCTAGAACATGTCTTGTCTCTTTCAACAACCATTGGTTTCCATTCTTTTGCTTTATTTGTACCTTGCCCATTACAACAATTTTACATGGTGCATCATCACCCAAATGAACCTATCCAAAATCACCTTGAACATAATCTTGAAAATGTTTCCTATGGGGTGTGACATTAAATGAAGCCCCTAAATCTACTACCCAAGACTCATAAATATTGTTTATAAAAAGAATCAAAGCATCTTATAACACATCACCTGATACATTTGCTTCCTGATTTTTTTCCTGTTGTCCATCTCTTTGTTTCTTTGGAGCTCTGCAGTCTTTCTTCAGATGTCCTTTCTTCCCACAATTCTACCACTCTATCTTTCCTAGTCTGGATTTGGATCTACCCTTCCTAGAATTCTCGTGGTTCCCTGAGCCATTTCTTATATCCTTTTGTCTTCCCCTACTCTCCACGGTCAATGCATTTCTTGATGTCTCACCTTTGCTTTTCCATCGCATTTCCTCGCTAAGGATAACACCAACAACATCATCAAATTTCAAAGTGTTTGAACTAAAGACAGAGTTACTTACAACCATGACCAAGCCATTCCAGCTTTCTAGCAATGACCACAAGATTAGAAGATCCCTAACCTCAACAACAAAGTCCACTTTTATAGAACTTAGTTGATTAGTAATTGTATTAAATTCATTTAAATGATTGGAGATAGACCCACCTTTTGACATATTCATATTAAATAATCGCATAATTAGAAATACCTTATTGGACGCTGAGGATTTTTCATACAGTTTAACCAATACATCCATCAGATCCTTTGTTGTCTTTTCTTTTGAAATATTGAAAGCCACCAACGTTGCTAGGCTCAGCCATATCATTATTAGTGCCTTTCTATCAAGAACCTCCCATTCTTCGTCCTTCATGGTCGTCGGCTTCTTTGTTATTCTGCCCAATGGTAGGAATAGATCCTTCTGATATAAATAATCTTCCATTTTCATCTTCCATAACTGGTAGTTTTGGCCATTAAATTTCCTGACCTTAAAATTTCCCTCTTCCTCCATTGCTCCCACTCGAACCAAGAACCCTCTTTTCCTGCAAGTTACCTTTCACTCTAATATGAGTTGTTAGAAAAATAGGATTGCAGAGTGATAAAGTAAAAACAAATGCATAAATAAAACACAAAAGATACAAAATACAATAGAGACACGGATATATGTGGTTCACCTAGTGTGGGCTACGTCAACCAAAAAAATTGCTAGGTCCTTCCTTTATTATTATCCAGCAAATGAAGGGATACAACCTACAACACACCCAATGTAACTTCCTCTTCTTTCTCTCACGGTCTCCTCTCTCATAATACAC
>JZKD02S1956479.1:14426-29829 GCA_000966675.3 Picea glauca
GGGGGTCGGAAACACTATGAGGATGTCATATTAGGTGGGGTCGACGTGAGGGAAACCACCATTATGGAACCCCCCCACCGTTAAAGGCAGAAAGTTCAGGGGGGGTTCGGAAATCAACTGATTGTCGTCGATCTGGTTGATGAGGTTTTCGTCGATGGATATTAGTGTGGGACTTATGTGCTACAAGAAAAAATGTTGCTTAGCAAACCTACGATAAAAACATGTGACGGGTAGCGCTAAGCTTACCCTTTTTCCCTTTTACACCGTTATTTCATATTTTTAGGCCAAATTTAACCCAATCTAATCAATCAAGGGGTATTTTGATTGTGCTAACCCCGTTGATGTTTTCTTTCCCCTTCTTCCTTTGGGAAATTATTTGCAGAATGGAATATCATTTTCCCCATGAAATCACTAAAGGGAGAAATCTCAATCACCATCTGATCCTATGAAATATAGGATTATAATAGTATGAACAATAATCATCAACCTCTTTGTTGCAATATTCACCTCCATTGTCTGATCTGGGACACTTCAACTTTTTTTCTATATCATTCTCAACCAAAGCTTTCCATTTCTTAAAAGTGTCAAAAAAATCATATTTTTGTCGAATGCAATAAACCCAAGTTTTTCTCGTTGCATCATTAGTAAAAGTAACATAATAATGAGAGCCACCAAGAGATGATACCTAATTTGGTCCCCATACATCTCTATACACAAGATCTAACCTTTCACTCTCTTTTTTCTTTCCAACTTCAATAAATTTGACTCTTTTTTTTCCATAAACACAATGATCACTTTAATGCAAATCAATTTGTTTAATATCTGGAAATAAATTTATTTTGTGAAGTATCTGCATCCCCTTATCACTCATGTGTCCAAGACTATGATGTCACAGTGTTCTATCCACTCATGTAGAAACTAAAGAGATAGAAGAGTTAATATTACCAATACATAAATACAATGTATCTGTGTTCTCTCCTTTTGTTATCACCAGTGATCCTTTGGTGACCTTCCACGCCTTATCTATAAATGAAAATATACAGCCTTCAGTTTCCAACTGCCCTGTTGAAATTATATTTTTTCTTAGATCTAGAACATGTCTTGTCTCTTTCAACAACCATTGGTTTCCATTCTTTTGCTTTATTTGTACCTTGCCCATTACAACAATTTTACATGGTGCATCATCACCCAAATGAACCTATCCAAAATCACCTTGAACATAATCTTGAAAATGTTTCCTATGGGGTGTGACATTAAATGAAGCCCATAAATCTACTACCCAAGACTCAGAAATATTGTTTATAAAAAGAATCAAAGCATCTTATAACACATCACCTGATACATTTGCTTCCTGATTTTTTTCCTTTTGTCCATCTCTTTGTTTCTTTGGAGCTCTGCAGTCTTTCTTCAGATGTCCTTTCTTCCCACAATTCTACCACTCTATCTTTCCTAATCTGGATTTGGATCTACCCTTCCTAGAATTCTCGTGGTTCCCTGAGCCATTTCTTATATCCTTTTGTCTTCCCCTACTCTCCACGGTCAACGCATTTCTTGATGTCTCACCTTTGCTTTTCCATCGCATTTCCTCGTTAAGGATAACACCAACAACATCATCAAATTTCAAAGTGTTTGAACTAAAGAAAGAGTTACTTGCAACCATGACCAAGCCATTCCATCTTTCTAGCAATGACCACAAGATTAGAAGATCCCTAACCTCAACAACAAAGTCCACTTTTATAGAACTTAGTTGATTAGTAATTGTATTAAATTCATTTAAATGATTGGAGACAAACCCACCTTTTGACATATTCATATTAAATAATCGCATAATTAGAAATACCTTATTGGACGCTGAGGATTTTTCATACAGTTTAACCAATACATCCATCAGATCGTTTGTTGTCTTTTCTTTTGAAATATTGAAAGCCACCAACGCTGCTAGGCTTAGCCATATCATTATTAGTGCCTTTCTATCAAGAACCTCCCATTCTTCGTCCTTCATGGTCGTCGGCTTCTTTGTTATTCTGCCCAATGGTAGGAATAGATCCTTCTGATATAAATAATCTTCCATTTTCATCTTCCATAATTGGTAGTTTTGGCCATTAAATTTCCTGACCTTAAAATTTCCCTCTTCCTCCATTGCTCCCACTCGAACCAAGAACCCTCTTTTCCTGCAAGTTACCTTTCACTCTGATATGAGTTGTTAGAAAAACAGGATTGCAGAGCGATAAAGTAAAAACAAATGCATAAATAAAACACAGAAGATACAAAATACAATAGAGACACAGATATATGTGGTTCACCTAGTGTGGACTACATCAACCAAAAAAATTGCTAGGTCCTTCCTTTATTTTTATCCAGCAAATGAAGGGATACAACCTACAACACACCCAATGTAACTTCCTCTTCTTTCTCTCATGGTCTCCTCTCTCATAATACACTATTTTCTATCACTCATAGCCACAATACAATTCCCTCATACATAAAAGAGGGTTGCCTTCTAGGGAAAAAATCCCTAGCATAACTTCTATTGTTATATCTACGACCTTATAATGAAAGATCTAGATTGACCACCACCCCCTAACAACAATAGTGGGTGGGAAAGCCCCCCCCCCACCCCCGTTAGGAAATGGGATCCAAGCACGGCTAAAACATACCTCTAAATCAGGAAGATAATAAGGCTCCACAACCAAACATAAATATTTCTTGAGTAAGTGGTGTATTTTCATCTTGTGGTTATGTTTATCAATGCATTTACGTGTAATATTGATTTTTCTAGTATTGTTTGATCATTATCTTCAATTATTCTTGAACAAACCCTTCTTAAAAAATCTCTTAGAAGGTTTCTAGTGAATAACCTTCCCTTGAATTGTCCCTTAACATTTTAGGAGGATCTCCTAGGGTTAGTAGTGAACAACCTCTAGGTATCACCCTAAAAATCCACTCATTTATCTCCAAAGGGATACTTAATTGACCTCATATGCCTAAAAAAAATAGTAGGTGCTAGTCACCCTCCCAATAGTCAATCATTATTTTATCAAGTGTACTCTACTTTTACTGTTTAATTGTTAGATTAGGATTTTATTAAAACAATTTTCATTTTTAGCCATAAAAAACTAAGACGTTTTAGCATTTGGCATATTGTTGACCTAATAAACATTGTAAAACCCTAATTTGTATTTATGATGTGTTATTATAGCCTTCTATGTCAAAACGTCTAGGGTTTTAGGGTTATTATATGCTCCTTAATTTTTTGATTTTGCTAGTTATTGAAACCCTAATTTAGCTCATTATTTAACCCTCGTATTTATTTGAATTATTGCTTGTCAAAGGATTGTTTTATTTGTTGTTGTGATAAGTTATTTTACTGTTGTAATTGTATATCTTTTTTCGAAGTTTTACAACATTAGAGTTTAGGGATCCTCTTAAGCCTTGACTTGACTTGGAAAACCTATTAAATTGACCTAGATCCTCATTACTTCAATTCTGGAAATCGCTTTGTCTTACTGCCTCATTAATACTTTGCCTATTCTATTTCATTGGTGGTAGTTTGAGTAGTCACCCTAAGGGGCCCTGGACTTGATTGTTTCTTTCCTAGGGATTCTTGGAGGCTACTCGGGAATCCTCCCTTGTGTTGGATTTGAATCCTTCACCAAAGAGAAGGAATTTTTTGCCTAGGTGACAATGCTAATATTATCTCTTATTTCTAGGGATAACTAAGGAGATGATGTTTTGAGGCCCTCAAGTTGCAGACATGGAGTACCGAGAGATAGACGAATTCACCACATCAGCTTGTTTCCAGAAGACAATGGGTCTTGCTCCATGAGGCATAAGTTGGGTATTGTGGTAAGTGTCACTTTAATACTTGAGGCATTTGAGTATGTTGCATTTAAAGCTACTTTTGATTATAGAACGTCTGCTTGAAAATTATGCTCTTTGCCTTGTTTTACCTTGGTGGTTGACATTGTGCCCTAGTGAGTGGTCACACTTGGGAATGAGTTTGCTAGTGGGAGGTCTACTTGACGAGTCATCATTCCATTCTCGATCATACTTATCATTTTTTCACACTTCATCCTTTTCGTCTCCTTGTATTTTGGGATTTTCGGGTGTACCGACCCAAGAAGGGATTGTACCTCATTTAATGGGAAGAAGGGGTTGAAGGCCCAGATGGAATGTAGTTGGAAAAAGATAAAATCGAAAATCATAACCTTTTAGATGCTCACCCAAAGAGGTCTTGAGAACAATGAAATGTTTCTCTTAAAAGAATTGAATACCTCCAAAAGAAAATATCACATATATAAATGTCCCACTTGTTGAGGGATCTACACAAGTGTTGTATACCATTTTATTTACCCACATGGCACTCTATGTATCTTCGGCTTCAAGTGACATTGTGGTACTACCTTCAAGTCTTGTGTTACCCATTTAGAGTACCCAATTGTTTTGGACATTAATTAATTAATGGAAAATAAATGGGCTTGGAAAAAGGTTGCATTGAAAACAAAGGTGGAGCACACCCTCTACAAAGGCACCCATAAATGAGACAATGTGAACCCTTCTATTTCATGAACCCCATGCCCAAAATTATTACCCCCATCCACTTTATCTTCTTCAAATGAATTAGAGAGGGTCCACCTGGGAAACAGTCCTTGACTTGAGAAATGACTTACCCAATAGGTCACCTTAACAACCCTCCCATACCTAAACTTGGCAAGTTGCATAGGGTCTTTGAGCACTTGTTTAATTTTATGAGGTAGTTTTGATGCACATGTTTACGTGGCTCTTGTATTAAATGTGGTTGTACTTTCCATGATACATTTGACTTGATACCCTTTGTGTGTTTAGGGCACACTCATTTGTCTTTGCAGGACCTTGCTTGGTGGATTATTTGGAGGAACAAGCCAAGCTTGGGCCTTCATTGGGGCAAGAAGCCCATAGGTTGGATGACTTGACCCACACCCTGGGACCAACTAGATGATGGGAGTTGCCTTTGGAGGCAAGAGAGGACACCTTGGATAGTGACACCTAGCCCTATCCATCCCAACAACTTTCCTTTGGAGGCCTTATGCCACACTTCTAAGGTTTTCCCTCAATATTTGGAGTTATGGCTTGTGGTGGTGATTATGATTTGATGGACACTTGGCACCTTGTGATGAGGAGCATCCCTTGCACTATGGATAAGACCCTAGTGCATGAAGGGAAGGCCTTTGGAGGCCCAATGACTTCCTCCTTATGCTCAATGACTTTCCAATTATGCCAAGACGTCAGAAGAGCTTGATGTCACCTTTGGTGTTTCTTTTTGTGCAAAATTTAAGTTAAAATTATAAAGGGGAAAAATTAAGGAGGATGTCCCCCTTGTTTTGTGGTTTACCCTAACTTAATGTGGACAAACTAATTTTAGAAGCCTTGTATAAATAAAGGCTTGAATTATTTCATTTTAATATAGCTCTCTCACTAGAGAAGACATACTTGGCTGAAATTTTCACCCTCTTTGGGAATTTTGGACTATCTCTCTCTTGTGAAACATTTTGGATGCTTGTCTTGGTATATTTTGGATCTAAGGTGGCACGTACCTCTTCGAGGCTTATTCTCTTGCATGTTTATGGAAATTGTTTGGTAGAGTATGGTTTTGTTATTGTTATCTTGTGGAATTGGTAAGAGTATTTCTACACTCATTGGTATTTTCTTCTCGTTTCATTGGTATTCTTGTCTAGAACTCTTGGAGGAGTATAAGGGCATACACCCTCCACCAAGCTACATCTTATTTTCTAGTTGATAAGTCAATTTTTGCAAGGTTGTTAGGAGGAGTAAAAGGGCTTACACCTTCCTATATTTACCTTTGTTGGTTTTGCATGCTTTAGGGAGTAAAAGGGCTTACACCCCTAGAGAAATTGTGGATCCAACTCTTATAACCAAGACTCCATTTACCCAATATATTTAAAGCACTAATACGAAAATTGCATTGGAGAAATAAAATACTTGCATTGGAATGCGTGATTTTTCGAGATATTTCAATTGTTTAAAGTGGAATAAATTTTGCATGCTTTAGGCTTGCTTAAGCCACTAGAGCGTTTAGCTTACCCAAGTATATCTTGCTGTTTTTATAAATTTATGCTACATCCATTAGGGTTGCAGCAAAATAGACTCAAACTTTTACTTAACTTACTTTTTCAACTGTGGAAATTTGCTTGGAAGCCACTACTATTATTCTACTGCTTATTGGCTGACTTTTTTACGGTTTAGTTGTTGAATTTTATGGTTGAAATTTGTCGTTGTACAAAATATTTGCTACATACACTTGGTTGTCACTATAATTCTCTAGAAACACTATCTAGCATCCCTCTTTTACCATCAAAGTTTATGCTTAAATCTTGGAACATTATATGCTCGTTAAGTGTTTCATTGTCCAATAATTTTTTCGTACTTTGGATGGTTATTTCTGCAGTTAACAACATTTTTCCTTGTTGATATATATTCTCATTTACTTATGAAATATAGGACAACAAGCTTCACTCGCTTGTCCACTTGATTATTAGGCTTGTATCTCAATTATTCRTCTTGKCTCGGGCAGGTTTAACACTTTGGTRCAGGTACTCAARGCTTTGGCAAACATCCTCCTTCTACAATAATCATTTCCAATATCTCATTGTTCTCCATTCATTKACCTAAKGGGTTCCTCTCATCATCTCTCCATCCTCCATCTCAATCCCCCTAGGGTCACARGGATTCCACCCTTGAGGTGATCACATCATCTCTAAAGTGAGGGGAGTACCTGTCTAAGGTGACAGTGRGTAGGTATTCCCATAGTTGTCTCACCTTTGTAGATTGGGTCTAGATTTCCCCAACCTACAATCYGTGCGTCAACATTTTGGCATCGTTGTTGGGGAGGATTTTGAATCCTCTTTYGTGTCGTAACGAMATTTTGGCAAGCTTTGATCCCAAATACTTTTTCCATARMTTTCCTKGCGACTCCATTTGAGGGAAGTTCCCTTTTCACTTTTGATGAGCTTTCCATAAATTTCATCTGGYGACTCCACTAATGAATCATGGAGGTATATGAAGAATACATGCTAAAAGCATGGGATGATATCCCAAAATTTGATGGTAATCCATGTTCAGTSGTCACACATGTTGTTGAGTTTGTYGAATTCATTCATTCRTATCAAATAACCCAAGAAGATGTTTTGACACAATCATTCTTGTTATCCCTGAATGAGAAACAAAGAGATTTAATCAAGCATGCTTGCATCCCAAAGGACTCAACCATCTTCATCCGAGAAATTCTTAAGTGTTATGGACCAAAATATCAACAATTTGAAGATATTATTCAGGACCTTAGGATGAGTTTCAGTAAAGAATGTTTTCATTAGAGTCGATTTATGAGTTGAGGGTGGTTTCTTTTCAAGAAGATGTCCATAAAGATGAGGTAAACTTCAAGGAAGTGTGGGATCTTGAAAAAGCATTACTCTATTTCTGTTCTAAGGCTTTTGCAACCATTGTTTTGATCAGAGAGTTCTTTCGGATTAATCGCATAGGTTTTTTTATTTTCGACGTTTCGAACCAAACTAGTGTGGTCCATCATCAGGAAAATGTTTTCCTGATGATGGACCACACTAGTTTGGTCCGAAATGTTGAAAATAAAAAAACCTATGTGATTAATCTGAAAGAACTCTCTGATCGAAGCATTACTAGCCAAAGAGGAAGCATGCGATGATGACACGAACAAGAGTTCCATTTTTTATCCTTTCAGGAATCGTCTGGTGAAGCACTCTGCATTGAGAATTAATCCCCTTGTGACGAAGAAGCACTAGAGTTACATGTCCATGAAGAAAGATGTCATGAAGAAAAAGAATAATTTAGATGGAGTGCAACATGTTGAGAATCCAGATGAGACATCGATGCCCATTTTCCTGCCTAACAAAGACGAAGTTGTTCAACCTTGTTGTCCTCCTACACATAAATATGAAGAAGTAATTAGTCTGATTAATACAAATGATTTTGCAGAGGACCTCTCTGACATGGTTGATGATCACATAGATTATTTCATACAGGTTGGAAGACATACATGGGATGTGGATTGCTTTATTTTTTATAGAGATCCCATTTACGATGGTAAGGGTAGTTCTCAAGAAAAGGGGGTTGAGGTCTCATTTTCAGAGGATTGGTATTCATACATATGTGATTTGGATGCTTGTCAACCTAGTGTTATAATCAAAGATTTATTCCACCCACTTGAGGATGACTTGTCACAATGTACTCATGACTTTCATTCATCTAGTGGGAGTTTCGATTCATATCCTTTTAGGGATTCAGATTTTTTTTTATGAATATTTCCAACCACCTTCATGCTTAGATATTGATGGATACCAGGTCATGTCCAGCTCAGGGCAGTCAGAGACTCACACTACAAAACATAAGTATCTTCATCTTGGGACTTCTCACAAGGATTTGCAGATGAAGAGGCAATGATTTTTTCTCTCTAAACATGAGTCTATCCCCTACTTCTTATCTTCCTCTTCGGGAAACCATGCAGTTTTATTTCGATCTCTCATTTCCTCTCAGTCTCCAGGAAGAAGTGGTCATGTTACTAAGGAAGAATATGAGCCATCATCTATACATGGCAACACTCTTCAAGAATGGGAGGACCAAGCTTGTGGCCATTCTTTCCAGTAAGATTTCCTCCCTCCCACCCATCTCCATGAGTTTAGTTTCATGATTGATTATATGTTTATTCATGCTCATGATTATTATGTTTCTTTGTTGTATTACATAATTAAGCACATAGGAAGGTACCTCAATGAAATGATCAACTTCTTGCACTGGTTGTACAATTTCACATGATGTCTACAGGACTTGACCATCATAGGCATTGGGCCCCAGGTAAATAGGTGTTGAGATAATTTCTTGTTTCCAGTTTTTCCTTCCTCGTTCTATCTTCCCAACTTATTTTTTCCATTTATTTTCCCTCTTCTATACCTCCCCTTGTTTCCCTCTTTCTTTTATCCTTTCTTCTCCCCCTTTTTAGTTACCGTACTTAGTCATATTTCAGTAATCGGCAGGTTGGCGAACCTTCATCTCCATCCACTTTCCCGTGTCATAAGTCCGTTGTTACACTGCACTTAGCCATTTTTTCAACTTCACGGGTTCGCGGGTTCAAGCCCTCGTCCTCCAAGTTCTGTGATCTCCACTTTGCACCCCAAGTTCTGTGATCTCCACTTTGCACCCCAAGTTCTGTGATCTACGTTTTGACCATCATATTTGTCGCGGGTGTCGAGTCCCTAAGTATTTTATTCCTTCTACATGCAAGTCTAACCAACCGCCTTTCTACACTTAACATATTTTTGATCATCCATAACCGTGGGTTGGTTGGTTCATTAAAAGCTCCATATTCAAACTCACTCTCGTTCATCCCCTATATTCTCTTGCTTTTCCCAATATGCATTAAGTGTTGTTTAATGCTAACAATTGTTGTGCATGCTCTAAAAAGATCATCATTAATGGAGAAAGGCTCGAGGAATTACTCATTAAATTGCATTAAATCTCCATTTTCCAAGGTATTAAATTATCATCATCTCTCCGAAAAGATTTATTTCAGGTTATTATCCAATT
Source organism: Picea glauca (assembly GCA_000966675.3). NCBI lineage: Eukaryota > Viridiplantae > Streptophyta > Pinopsida > Pinales > Pinaceae > Picea > Picea glauca. The sequence goes on from JZKD02S1956479.1 coordinate 24,036, forward strand.
GAATAAATACTCTTGTCAACCTATGGCAACATCATCTAAACAACTATTTTGTGGTGATACTTTAAATATCTTTAGTCGTGAATACCAAAACTTCTAGTGGTTAAGAGAATATTCATATTTTTCCTCTCCTCCTACACAGAAAGACGTAGTTTGGGCATCTGGAATCACTTGCGCTGGGTGTTCTCCTGAGGTTTTTGACTGTAAAGAACTTATTGCATGGTGTGTGGACAAGTATGTGCCAAGCCAGAGAATTATATAACTCCAATATCATTCTCCAATTTCCCTTTCACCGCAAGATTTTCGCAAGATGTTGAAGCTCCCAGATCCGATGCTTACTTTCAAAGGAGAAGACTGCAGAGTTTTTTTGAAAAAACATAACAATGGGCTTGACCTCCTGCCTGAATATTTGGAGAATCCTGCATCTATCCCAGAAGACATAACCATAATTCAGGTTGAGTCTTTTAAATGTTGAATTTTCAATATGAGAAGATATTGTATGTGAATGAATATCTTATTACAATGATGAGTGTTCTATATATAAAGAACATATGATGACCATCCATGAAGAGATGCATCCCTTGGGTAATAAATATATTTATACTTTATATTATATTATACATATAATATAAATATACTTTATATTTATACTTTATACTTTATTAAATATATTTATACTTTATATTATATATATTATTACATTAATAATATTATAATTAATAATATTGCTTAATAATTAATAATCATATTATTAATTATCAATCTAATAGAATGTCTTTCCGATGCTGCCCAAAAATGAACACTCCCTCTCAACGAGGGAGACATTTTACATTATGCTAAGATTACCTCTGAATATTACCTTTGAAGATTACTTGTGGGTATCTCTCAAATAGATTCAACATGTCACCATGACATCCATTACCTCTCAATGCATATGTACCTCATCATGTGTACCCTTGTGACTTCACAACCAATGCATCCAAGGTCTGTGGGTAGTTCTCAAATAAATTCAACATGTCCCCAGGACATCCACTACCCTGCAATGCATCTGTACCTCATCATGTACACCCTTATGACTTCACAACATGCATCCAGGGCCAGTGGGTAGCTCTCCAATAGCTACAACATGTCATCATGAGACTATCCAGTTTTCCACAGAAAATTTGGATATCTTATGCATGACATCTAGTACCTTGTGATAACATCTGTACCTCATCTTTTAAACATGCATCTAAGGCTGGTGGGTAGCTCGTCAATGGCTACAACATGTCATCGTGAGATCCACTACCATGCGATAACATTTGAATCCATCACTCCCTCTTAACTAGGAAGGTATTCTTTCCAGACACAAACTCCAAGTCTGATACCACACAAGCTCACATCCATTGACTGTTGAACATGTGAATATATACATCCTCGGATATCCATAGTGCAACATGAATTCACCCCTTGCAACCAAGGTCTGTGGGTAGCTATCAATAGGTACAACATGTCCCCGGGACATCCACTCCCTATGATGCATCAGTACATGATCATGTGCACTCTTGGTCTCAGTGCCAACCCTTTTTCATGTTGGATGAGATCCACATGTCTCAGTGCCAACCCTTTTTCATGGTGGATGAGATCCACCTGTCTCAGTCCCAACCCTTTCTCATGTTGGATGAGAACACTCAGTGCCAACCCTTTTTCATGTTGGATGAGAACACTCAGTGCCAACCCTTTTTCATGCTGGAAGAGTTCCACCTGTCTCAGTGCCAACCCTTTCTCATGTTGGATGAGAACACTCAGTGCCAACCCTTTTTCATACTAGATGAGTTCCACCTGTCTCAGTGCCAGCCCTTTTTCATGTTGGATGAGAACACTCAGTGCCCACCCTTTTTCATACTAGNTGCCATCCCTTTTTCATGTTGGATGAGAACACTCAGTGCCCACCCTTTTTCATACTGGATGAGTTCCACCTGTCTCAGTGCCAACCCTTTTTCATGCTGGATGAGAACATTTAGTCCCAACCCTTTTTCATGCTGGATGAGTTCCACATGTCTCAGTGCCAACCCTTTTTCATGCTAGATGAGTTTCACATGTCTTAGTGCCAACCCTTTTTCATGCTAGATGAGAACACTCCCTCTAAAGAGGGACCACGCCAAGCTTGTCCCTGGTACTCAAACTTTATCCTCGACAACGACTTGGTAAACAAATCTTCAACTTGATCCTATGTAGTCACATAGTTGGAGCCTCACTGCTCCCTTCTGCACTATATCCCCGATATAGTAATATATGATCTTGATATGCTCCAATCTGTCATAAACCACGGAGTTCTCTGATGACTTCATGCAACTTTGGTTGTCACACCAAATGCAGGTCACCTCCATTCTGAGACCAAATAACCCAAACAAAAGTTCTTGAAGCAACACTGCCACTGCACATGTTGTCAAATACTTAGCTTCAGTCGTACTGAGTGCCACACGTGACTGCTTCCTACATCTGACAGAGCCTCTTACTCCTTACTCTAGTACCCAACTCCCTATGGAACTGACCGTCCAACTCCCTCTTGAGCATTGAATATCAACTGAATCTTCAACCTGTTGACTTCAACACTTTTCCTCCTGAACAAGTCTCATCATCCTCTTCTTATAGGTATTACCTACAAGTCAAATTCAGTCCAATAGTCTGCAATTTTCGAAGCCACATTGCTTCATGACTTGCTACAAATGTTGCCACATACTCAACTTCAACCATACTAAGCGCCACACATGACTGCTTTTTGCATCCGGCGGAGCCTCTTGCTCCTTACTGTAGTACCCGGATCCCTTTGGAACTGACTGTTTGGCTCCCTCTCGAGCACTCAATATCAACTAGATCTTCAACCTGCTAACTTCATCACTTGTCCTCTAGAACAAGTCTCGTCATCCTCTTCTTGTAGGTATTACCTGCAAGTCAAAATTTAGTCAAATAATCAGCAATTTCTGAAGCCACACTACTTTGTGACTTGCTACAAATGTTGCCACATACTCTCCCTCATCTGTACTGAGTGCTACAAACAACTGCTTCTTGCTACTCGATGAAACCATACTGGAGGCTAGACTGAAGAAATATGTCGAAGTACTCTTCCGATCAGGATTATTGTCGGCCCAATATGAATCTAAATATCCATATAACCCGAACTCATGGTTTGTCACATACCTGAGACCATAATCCAATGTACCCTTAAGGTACTTCATCCCATGTTTTGCTGCGACCAAATGAACCTACCTGGGTTGCTCCATATATTGACTCGGGGTGTTCACAACAAAATATATATCTGATCTTGTGTTCATCAAGTTCATCAACGAACCCACCATCTTCCTGTATAAAGTAAAATTTACAGTATCTAAAGTCGTATCCTGCAACAACTTTAGATTTGATACCATAGGTGTAGCCATTTCCTTGCAATCCAACATCCTGAACCTCTTTAGAATTTCTACTGTATGCTTCTCTTGATTCAGAAATATCTCATCCTCTGTCTACCATGCCTCGGGACCCAAAAAACAATGCATCATCCCAAAATCTTTCATCTCAAACTCAACAACCAATTTTTTTTTCTCTTACACTCTCAGATGAGATTTTCCACACCATGCTATGGGTGCCTACTTTAATCCATATAAAGCCTTCTTCAATGTGCACACTAAGTGTCCCACACTTGTCACGTACTCAACGGAGTGTTCTATGATTACAAGGACCATTCTTCCTGATCAAGTTGCCATCTGTGCCACATGAATAATTTTAGTCCTTTCGGATGTTGAAAGCCAGACACTTTGAGTCTTATGTCCTTAGAAGACTATGCCATGGCCATTCTCCATTGGTCAAATTACCATGACCAATCTCGGGAGAATGTCATCCCGATGCTAAAACATTAAAACTTAAGAATAAATTCTGAAATTACATAAAATATCAACACTCCCTCTGCATGTGCTAACCTCCTCTTCTTCTTCATTGCATGGATGTGCACAACTCTATGTATGGATAGTCTTGCTTCATGTTTCTTCCTGCAACTATCATTATGGCTCCTTCTCAAGGCTATTACCTGTGACGTTCCTGGAACAAGAAACAATATCAACAAAAAAGCATCTCCTAAGAAGATCAAATTATCTTGTGACAACTATATACAATGACCCTTGAAATGATACGTCTTCTACTAACACACATCCATCATATACTCGATGTCATACAACTAACCATGTTGATTTTCTAGTGTTAAATTAGACAAGCACACTTTTCTACAAGTGGTAATTACTTCCAACAATATTACTTTAGTAAACTCTAGAACATCACTAAGTAATTACACTCAGAAATTTTCAACTACTTAGTGTTGAGTGCTCAACACACCCTAAAAGCCTTATGAAATTTTATCACTTTTGGGTACCAGTTTTTCTTTCTTTTACTGTCTAATTTGGGTTCACTTTGGGGGATGGTTTTCTTTTTTTGTTTTTTTTTTTCATGACTCTTATCAATCAAGTCAGGTTTGTTTGAACTTGTTAAATGAAACCTCGTGTCTAAAAGAACCCAACATCTGAACTAGGAATCTGCAGTTAACATTGTGACTGACGCGCTGGTGTTCGACGTCGGCAAAATGCAAGAAGATAAAGTGGTCACACAATTACACTAATTGTCAATCGTCGATGCCCCATCTTCATCGACATAAGGCAGAGTTAGATTGCATGATTTATTCACAACAAAGTTTTGAGAGATAGTGGATCCCCATCGGCGTCGGCAAAGTACGGGAGGGATAGACATTGAAAAAAATCCATAAAGAAACCACTGATAACTGATCACTGATGAGCTTGCTCAGGGTTGGGGAAAATATAAAAAGATTAAAATAGTTGATTTCTTATGCGTTAAACATATCGTTGATTTCCAACTCTTGATACGCTTCCGACATCGGAGAATTTTCGAGAGGGCCAATCTGGGAGCACTTAGTTAGGCTTATTGTCGATCGTCGATCCTTGATACTTTTCAGCGTCAGAAGGATGGGATTGGGTTTTAGAATGTGTAGCTTGAGGAAAGCTTTGATCCCAATTAACACGAGTAAATGAAGACGTCGGTCTCGAGTTCCATATGTCTTTGTCGCGTAGGGGTGTCGCACGACCTGATTTCATCCGGAGTCATATTAAGGTTCCATGTGTCCTAGTCACACCTCCTAGTTATCTTTGCCACGTCATCTCTATATGGAAATATCTATCGGTTTCAGAGATTTGCAAGAAGATATCAATGAAAATTGTTCAAAGCAGATCCCCGACCCCTGGCTCACCAGTTGGACTAGCGAAAAGATGGGATGTTTTTGACACAAGATACGATCAGATTTTGACATTTAATATACTAGTTAATGCTTCATCCCACATTTGTTTCTACCTCGTGCATCGATTGAACAACAACAATTTGAAATCGTCGATAGGCCATGTTACAACCCATGCCCGCGTCGTCAACCCACGATCAAATTTAATTTTAAACGTCTTTGAAGATCTGGCGGCAGGTTTAATAGAACTACACTGATAACTCGAATTGAATGGTTGATGCAACAAGTTAAGTTCATCCTGCTTAAATCTCTAGAACAGCTTTGAACAATTTCATTATGCGCACAAGTTTGAATTCCAGAGCATCCAAAGAAGCAAAGCAAGCATCTTGAGACTGTGTTGATTCTCAGATTATCAAGACCAGGTTAAACAAGTAGCAGAGATATGTGTTCAAATTTGTCAATTCAATAGTCATGATTTGCTATATATATATCTCATTTCTTGCGCAATCTCTAACTATTTTCTAAGCT
>JZKD02S1956490.1:12133-37295 GCA_000966675.3 Picea glauca
TGAATATAGAGACCATAGGCATATTGATTCCTGGAATATTGGTAAGAGAGCCCAAGAGCACACCACACAAGATGCATTGTGATATTAAAACAAATTTGGTGCCATCAAAGTTCAAATCATCCTTGGGATATCAAAACTAAAACCCAAGGCTACAAGACACTAACATCCACACACACAGAGGAAATATAGTAACCAATTGGGTGCTATCAAATTTCGTATCATTCTTGGAATATCAAAATCTAACATCCACACACATAAAGCAAATACGGTAAACGTATCAAATCATTTTGGTATCGGAGCAACAATTGGACCATTTGGTATTCGAGCAACAATTAGACCATTGGTATTAATGCACATCTAGCATAATAACCCAATGAGATAGATCATGGTTGTTATAAACTTCTCTACACTTGACAAAAAATTCAAAACATAAAGACTAAGGAATATACAAAATCAAAAGCTATTGAAGCCATGCCAAAGGATAAATAATTGCTAAGCAATACCTAAAGAATAAGAGTTGAGCATAGTGCCTAAAGCACCGGGAAATAATCTTTGCATGACAAGTGATCAAGATCAATTGCCAAATTAGAGAATCTAGGGTTTTTTGTGCCCTCCACAATGAGTAGATTGAGCAACCATTATGACTTGCACTCCAATTTTTGGTATTGGTTATATGTTTCTTTTCTCAAATGACTCTAGTTCAAACTTGGTCAACATCTTCTTCCTATTCATCCAATGTAGTGTGGATTGTTCTTTCATCACATGGGCCTCTGATCTCTCAACACAATCTCTTTGTAGGATTGTAGGTGTAAAGTTATCTAAACCATGGTAAACGACTTTTGCACTGTAAAAGAATTCCTATAGGAAACTAAACAACAGAAACTAAAATAGCTCTCTATAATAATAAATGATAGACTTTATAAGCACATACTATAGAAAACAAATAACAAAAATCAATAGCTCACTGTCAAAACCTGTCACAATTTTTCATTAATTCTGAACATGAAAATCTACTACAAGAAAACAGTAAACTGCTAACTGCTAAACACAAAAACTCTATATCAGATATGTTCAAAATTAGATCTAATTCCTAGATCTATGGATCTGGATGAGGATGAGGTAGTATGCTCCAAGGAAAGAATTGAAATTCCCTTGGGATCTACTCCCTAACTATAAGTCAAATTCCAAAATAGATAAATTGCTAAAAATAAGACTGAACTAAACTCAACAATCTATCTACTTTAACTAGAGGTTAAGGATAAGTATAACCTTATCCTATCTAAAGCTAGTGCTTGCATGCATACTTGCGCCTTAACTGCTGGAAGCCAAATTTAGTGTTGTGCCCTCTAGTCTTCTTAATGTTGTCTCGTCATCTACAAATATGAATTAATGCTGTACAGATCTGATGTTGTTGTAACAAAATGCACCCGGATTTGTTGTACATGCTCCAACCCATAGAAGACTATCTTAGGTACACACTCTAACACTCCCTCTTACTGAGATAAGTATAACCTTATCCTATCTAAAGCTAGTGCTTGCATGCATGCTTGCGCCTTAACTGCTGGAAGCCAAATTTAGTGTTGTGCCCTCTAGTCTTCTTAATGTTGTGTCGTCATCTACAAATATGAATTAATGTTGTACAGATCTGATGTTGTTGTAACAAAAGGCACCCAGATTTGTTGTACATGCTCCAACCCATAGAAGACTATCTTAGGTACACACTCTAACACTCCCTCTTACTGAGTAAGGTGTTCACCAAACCGAGCTGGTCTCTGATCATCTCAAACTTTCATTTGCAAGGGGGGCATGGTCAAGATATTAGCAACTCGTTGATCTATTGGAATGTACTACAGAACCACAACTCCCTTCTGAACCCTGTCTCTGATGAAGTAGTATCTAATCTCACTCTGAAATAGAGTGACTAAAGCCTCAAACATGTCACTTCCCATGGTTTCTCCAACAATGTAAGGGATCAAATGATCCTTCATAAAGTCAAGGATGACTTGCTTAGTGTTGGCCATCTTCTTATGATCTGCCAACAACGCGGGACCAATAGGCACTACAACTAGTTTCTCAACAAAGTCCCACATATCATGCTCCCCCAACAACATCTGTACCCAACACTTCCAAGGGACGAAGTTAGAAGGACCTTCCAATCTCTCTTCATATCTAAGATTGAATGTAGTCATATTGCTCCACTAGAATATCCTACTAACAAAACAGATTAGCAACCTATCATAAGTCCACTGTGCTTTTCTCAAGCACGGATCACGACCATCTCACCCCTGAAACCTCCCGACAACTCCCTCTCACAAGTAACAGCCCTACTATCCATACAAGAATTATAGGAAGGTTTCAGCAACTACACTCTGATACCATGTAAATCTATCTAAACCATGGTAAACAAATTTTTCACTATAACAAAGTTCCTACAGAAACTAAATAGTCGAAATTAAAAGACCTCTCAAAACAGCTATGCAGTAATAAATGCTAGAATCTATAAACACATATTGTAGAAAACAAATGACAAAAATCAACAGCTGACTATCAAAACCTATTACTATTTTTCATTAATTCTAAACATGGAAATCTGCTATAGGAAAACAATAAATTGCTAACAGTTGAACACAAAACCTCTATATGAGATCCCTACCCTAACCTTTCATTTATAGAGATGAAGAAAGGCACACTAGAGTGTTCAAAAGTAGATCTAATTCTTAGATGTGTGGATCTACATGAGGATGAGGTAGTGCGCTCCAAGGAAAGAGTTCATATTCCCTTAGAATCTATGCCCTAAGTAAAAGTCAAACTCCAAAATAGATAAATTGCTAAAAATAAGACTAAAATAAACTCGACACTCTACCTAATTTAACTAGAGATCAAGGACAAGGATAACCTGATCCTATCAATTGGGTTTAGCTCGGGTGGTTGGGAGGAATGATTGTTATCCTCCCCACCCATGTTCAATTCCCGCAAGTGACATGTTGAGCTCATAACGAGTATATTGTTGTAGTGGCTTCGAGCCATGTTGTTGACCGCCCTTGTGCTTGAAGATTCTAGGGTTTACCCTGGGTACCATCCTAAAAATGAGGGAAGTACTCGAGGGTCTTCCCCTGGCAATGTAACCTGGAAAAAAAGGATAACCTTATCCTATCTAAAGCTGGAGCATGCATGTGCCTTTACAGCTAGAAGACAAATTTAGTGTTGCTCCCTCTGGTCTTTGTTGGTTGTGGAGCATGATTATCTTCCTCATTTAGAAGTCTTGTTTCAGCTATGTTTGAATCCCATTTCCTAACCAGGGGGTGGGGGGAGGGGGGGGGGCTTGCCCCCCCACATCTCTCGCCAGGTGGCAGGGATTCAGGGGCAGTGCCCCAAAAGAGAATTTTTTGGGAAAATTGCCTTGTAAAATATTGTAATTTCATAATCAATCTGGATTGTTCATTATAAGGTCGCAGATCTGACAGTAAAAGTTATGTTAGGGATTTTTGCCCTAGAAGGCAACCCTCTTTTGTGTATGAGGGTATTGTATTGCATCTATGTATGTGGGTGCAATGTTGCAGGAAGCTTCCCCCCCCACGCTTCGAAGCCCCGAAGCTCGATTCGAGTGGGTGCGTCCAGGAAGCTCTGTATGAAGCGTGCTTCAAAATTTAGGAAGTACGCTTCGGAGCAAATTTGGATGCTTCCTGGTCTTTTGGAAGCTCCACGCTTCGAAGCGCGCTTCCAAGGGCACTCCGTACACTTCCAAGGATGCTTCCTGAGCGCTTTCGTACGCTTCCTAGGACGCTTCCATACGCTTCCTAGGAAGCTTCCAAGGTTCGGTATGTTTTGCAATTCACCAAGCCAATTTATCACATGATCAAGTTTGCAGATTCAAATCGGCCAATCATTTGGAAAGTGTATGAGCAAATGGATAGCATGCTAGGGTAGATTAAAGACATTGTTGAGCCTAGATATGTCAACCTCTATAATCATATTCGTGTAGAGGTGGAAAAACGGTGGGAAATGCTAAATATTCCACTACATGCCTTAGCATATGTGCTAACACCCAAATACTATCCTGTATCATGGCTTTCATCACCAACACCTAGTGGTGGGTCCAAGAAAAGACCACACCAAGATCAAAAGGTTCAAGTTGGTTATATGAAAGCATTAGAAAAATTGATCTCGGACGAGGAGTGTGACAACGTAATTAGCAACTAGCTCAGTTTAAACTGTATTGTCTTGGACCTTTCGGTCTTCATACTTCAATGTAGATGGCCTATTTTGTAAACATAACTAATTGGTCATGACTCATGTTATTGTTGACAGTTATTGGATATCTAATTCCATTTCATAAGTTTATGATCTACTTTCTATTATATCAATATGGCTTAAAAATTTGTATGTTGGTTTATAAGTTTGTAATTTCTAGAATCTAGATGGTTGCTGCTCGAATGATTAATCATTGATGTACTATGGATGCCATTTCTATCTATATTGATGTACAAATATGCATGTTTTCATATATTCGGCAGCTAATTTGTCTTTCTGCATATTTTTTGAAAATAAATGCAATATATATATATATATATATATATAACAGACGCTTCGCTTTCGAGGATTTTTGGAAAATGACGCTTCACACGCTCCCGCTTCATGCAACACTGTGTGAGTGAATATTGTATTTTGAGAGAGGAGACTGTGAGAGAAAGAAGAGGAAGTTACAGCGGGTATGTTGTAGGTTGTATCCCTTTATTTGTTGGATAATAATAAAGGAAGGACCTGGCAATTTCTCTGGTGGACATAGCCCACACTCGATGAACCACGTATATCTGTGTCTCTACTGTATTGTGTATCTTCTGTGTTTTATATCCGCATCTGTTTTTATTTTATTGCTCTGCGATCCTCTCTTTTCTAACAGTCTTCTTAATGCTACGCCCTCATCTACAAATCTGAATAAATGTTATACGAATCTGGTACTATTGTAACAAAAGGCACCCAGATCTGTTGTACGTGCTCCAGCCCATAGAAGACTATCCAAGGTATACACTCTAATATCAAGCTCTTCCCATAGGCCTTCTACTAATCACCATCATGGGATCATAGCTTTAGCTTCAACCTGATAAACATCAAGTCTCTCGCAGGTCTAGGGCTACCTAATTCGGGGTCCTATTAGGATGGTGAGTCAGTGACTTTGAGAAGGTTGTGGCTTCTTCTATGAGCTTGGAAATTCCTTCGTCAACAAACATTCAAGTAGCTAGCAAAATTGTAGTGGCGCCTTCTCTGGCTACTATTGATATTCTTCAGGTTTCAAAGGTGGGCATGTCCCCCAAGGGTTTGAACTTTGAATATCTTAGCTTCACTTTCTCTATCAAGTGGTTCTTTTAGGAAGGGCAATGGTGCAGTTGTTTTATCCTCTCAAACGTCCCCTAGGAAGAAATTGATTTTTTTCTCAATAGTAGATCCCCCTTCCCCTCTTGATATCAAAAGCACATCAAGAGAAACTCCTAAGCTCGGTTAAGAGAGCTCTCAAACATCCCCTGAATGGGCTACCCTACAAACCTAGCTATGGGGGCTTCACATGTTTCACACACAGTGGGGGCGCACTGTGATTAATTACGTCCTTAATAGCCAAGAGATCCTCTCCTCCATCCTTTCCCTTGCCACTACCCCTCTCCTCCTTGTTGACCTTTCCCTACTCTCCTTCCATCTTAAAGCCCCTGCTCCCCCAAACCCACCCCCTACACCTCCATGAACCACCTTCCTCTTCAATGCTAACCTGTGTGATGCATATGCTTCCTGCCTTCATCAGTTGCTCCTTCTCATTCCCCAATTTTTGCCTCTCGAAACTACCTCTGCCAAATATGAGTTTCTCTCCACTGCTTTTTGGGAGGACACTCTTGACTCCTTCCACCATGCCTCAAAGGTGCCCACTTGTACCCTTCCCCCTGGTTACTACCCCATGAACCAATGTTAAACAAAGAGTGAAAACTTCACCACAGAGACCTTCATTTTGCCTTCACTCATGACCCCCCACTTTCCATACTTCAAAAATCTTACAGTTGTCTCCTTCGCTGTAAAAAACAAACTTTCCTTTCCCTTATGAGACGTGAGCTTTGTGATGCCTTTCACCATTCTCCCAAAACTTTTTGTCAAACCCTTTTACATAGACAAATGTCCCTACCCCTAGACCTAGACCCTAGTTATTGTTCTCCCACACCATCTTCCTTTACATTGTTCCTGCACAACCCCCCACCATTATCTCCTCCCCCCTTCCTCTTGCTACCATTTCTCTAAGGGAAACACCAAGCAAGCAATCAGGGTTATGGGCACAAGCAGGGAAGCTGACAATGAAGGCCTTCAAGTCAAATTCCTCAAACATGGTATTCACTCCCTTGATTCATATCTTGTTGATTTATTTAATCATGTTGTCTACTCTAGTTTCCCTCAGGTTTGGTCCCACCACATTATCCATCAAATCCCCAAATCAAGTGACAATTCAAATCCCAACAACTACAAAACCGTTATGATTGCACATACCTTTGCCAAGCTCTATGCCACAATTCTTCATCCAAAGCACCAAAGGAGATTGAGAGGAGGTCTCTCAAGGCTCGTGAGCCACTGAGGGCCATCATTGAGGAGGCCCATCATCGCTCTTTAAAAGCATCACGTTGCCTTGTGGACTTTTAGAAAGCATTTGAGACTGTCCCACGTGAGGCCCTATTCCGACAACTTCGAGACATTGGCATTTATAAGGTCCTTTTGATTGTTATTGTTATCGCACAGTTTGTAGCAAGGATAAAGATTAAAGGTTGGAGGGTCAAACTGGCGTAACAGGAACCAATCCCACCCAATGTCACCACAATCGGATGGTTCTTTCTCTTTAGGGTGGTAAGGCCCAGGGGAGACGTCCCCGGTGACCTGGGGTTTTGAGAAGGCAAAAGATTATAAGACAAGGATAATTTCCCCCCTCGCAAGTCACCACCGAGCAGATAGTCCAGCTGAACTGCCAATAGTAAAGTAAAACCCCCAAAGAGATACACCTGTCTGAGACAAAGCAACAATAAACTGATATATGCAAGCTTTGATCAATGGGTTATTACTTCATGTAAATTGATGACTATCTGATACATTTATAAGCAATTTGATAATAAATATTGACGAAGTCAATGTTTATAAATAGCAAAAATTATGTCACTTCTTCAATAAATGCTGAAACAATATGGCATTCAATACAACAAATCAACACTTGATTCGATTAATGCCTATAACCACCATTCAAWTGCTTATAAGGAAAACGTTAGYTGCACCAATGATATTATAGCTTAAGATGACRACARCAATAGGTTAATAGGTTAGTTCCTAAGCTAGGGTTAGTAGTTAGGGTTTAATTCAAGGTTTTGAAAGTTGTTGTGATCAGGTTCACTTCAAAGCAATAGGTCCTTTAGATCAGTGCCTTGGGTTAATGGAGTCAAAAAATGAAGGACGCAAGAGCTAAAGGATGCAAAGGTAAAACGGCTAAGGACTAGAGGGAGAAGCTTTGAGGTGTTGCTAAAGCAAGGCCTCAAAGTCAAAACCCTAGGGGAGAGAGGCTCACCTTAGTGTAGGAGAACTAGGCCTCGGTGCTCTCTCCTCCTTCCTTAACTCAATGGCAATCATGGCTAGCTGAAGATAAAGCATAAAACCAAGACAAGAAGGTTTGATGAAACAAAGTGTTGCTACAGCAATGCTCTACCAGCAAACCCTAGAAAAATTAACCCAAAGTGTAGAAAACCTAGGCTTTAAGGCATCTCCTTCTTCTCAGCTTATAAAAGGTATGGCTAGCAAAAATGAAGAGAGAATGAGAGTGTAGCTACGACTAGGCTCTCTCCTTCTTCAATCAATGGCTGAAAATTCTCTCAAAGGGGACATGAGACAAGGACCTACTTGTGTGCTTGTCACCTAGGGTTTTGTTCAGCAAAATTATAAATATATGTAAGAAATAAATAATGCACTATTCAATCAAGAAGTTTTGAAATACTTACATATCACCAAGAAAAGCATAGCAAACCCTAGTTGTAACACCTTCCATTAAGAGAAATGCCAAAACATGCCAAGAAAATCTTCCTTCAACAATTGTGCGTCACTAAATCAGCCAAATAACCCAAGTCTAGCGCAAATTTCAGACCTCACTAATGAGTGAGTGTGAGATGATCCAAAAATGAAGGTGAAAATCCTTCATTTATACAGTATCATGACCTAAATTTACATTTTAGGTCATGTAAAAGGCCGACAAGGCCAAAATACTAAATCATATTGTTTTTACATTAAATGCTCAAAATTAAGACCTAATCAAGCTAAAGTAAGACATCAAGCCCGCCTGAGGGAGACGTTAACCCCTTCTTGGGCAAGTGGGGCATCCTGGAGCAAAACGTTAGCCCTCCTTGGGCTTCTCCATCCTGTCACACGTGCCAACTCTGCCTCCCAAGACGTCCATAAGGCTGGATAACGTCATGATCATCATGGGTGACGTCCTAGGCCTTCCAAGGCCAACATTCCACTGAAAGAGGGTCAATCCCCCTAGGTCAAGCTCTGCCAAAGTGCCTCTGGTGGAATGTCCTCTTCTTCTCTGGTGCAAAGCCCCTGATCCATCACTGTCCTGTCTCTGCCCCTTGATGGGGTCTCAGCATCCACCTAATGGGCTCTTCAGCCCCATGGAGGTCCAAATTGATCATCTCCCCATGTGTACCAATCCCAAAATGGTACCTGTTCGTCGGGCATGGTCCTGCACATCAATAGCTACGCCCTCCATGGGCTCATCAGTCACAGGGATCATAGCAATGTCAATCACATCTCATCATCAATATTTTTAAACATGTGCACAAAATCCCTAATACATCAGTTAACAGCTCAAAGACATTACACAAGCCTGCAATACAAGTTTGGAGAAAAAGACAAGGCGTCCTATTGGGCTAGTGTCCACTGGAAAAGGAAAGTTCCCAGAAGAGACCTCATCCAAACCATGTAAGTGGGTGATGTGGTCAGGGGATGTCCAAGCATCTAGGTGCAATGAGGGCCAAGGATGCAAGAAACGTTACCTGTAGGTGCCTTTGTAGAAGGCGAGTTGTACTTGTCCTGGATGCATATTTTTCCAAGCCCATTCTTGCCTTTTATTCTTATTCTTTTTTTATTCTTTTATCTTTTATTGCTTTTTTCTTTTTTTTCAAGAGCTAATCAAGGGACACTGCCCTGGCGTGGTGACCAGTGGTGACAGCGTTACCCACAAGTACTTTCACAGAAATGAGAAGGTTGGCTCGTGATGAGACCCCCTTTCCCTTGGCCATGCAACCAAGAGTCACTGCCCTGGCGTGGTAACCAGCTGGTGGCAATGTCATACTGTTAGGTACCCATGGACCTAATAGGCTGGCTCATGATGAGACCCCCTATCCTCTGGTTAGGTCTTGTTTTATTACTTTTCCGGGTCCCTCTTGTTTCTTGTTGAGAAGCCTTTTATTGCTTTCTTGGGGATCCCTAGGCGAAGCATCTCGAGGTTTTATTCTTAGACTTTTATCTTTTACCAGCTTGCTTTTACCTTTTGGGCCTTTAGCCCCTTCTTCCCACGAGATAAGGTGCAGTCCTGAAAATAGGTCAACCCAGTGCCCAGACAAGTGGAATGGGATAAGTGAGCGGGAAGCAAGATGAAAAAGGTGGTGCTGTGAAGGGAGCGGACGATGGATTTTCATAAATCCCCCCCAGTGGCAAACCAAAACCTACAGACACAGGCTTACTAGGGCATCCTGTCAATCACCCCAGACATGGTCAAGTGGGTAAGCGTAAGATCCAAGCAGTTGTTAGAAATAAAAGGAATCAGAAGGGTTTTGATGATCAAAGTGACACATACCATGATACCTGGACTAATTACCCCATGGAGCAAGAACCATCTCTGACATAGGACCAAGCCGATGGTGATGGATGTTGTTGTTGCTGACAAGATAAAGATGCTGGAAGAAAGAAAAGGTGGGCCCTCCAGGGCCATGCTAAAGTCAATCCTACTCTCGGTACTCCATGTCTAGGACCTGTGGGCCTCAAGACATGATCTCCTAGTTATCCCTAAAAGTGGGGATAACAGTTACCATGAGGCTTTATGAGTGGGTCTTATCCCATCTTCACACAACACATGGGCTCTCCAACTTCATCCGAAGTACTATCGATGTGAAACAGGGGTGACCCCTTTCACCAACCCTCTTTGGGGTTTACATCAACGAGTTGGATTCTTTCCTTTGTGAGCACATTCAAGAGGGAGATGGTTATCTCCTTCATCATGTATCAATATCTCTCCTCTTTGTTGATGATATAAAACTTGTGTACTCCTCCCCAAAGGGTCTTCAGGAGCAGTTGGATGCCCTCTCTAGTTTTTTCAACCTTCAGCAGCTGACAATCAACCTAGGTAAAACAAAGGTCATGATCTTCAACACGTCTATCGGTGCTCTCACCACCTTCCATTTCTTCTTGCAGGGTCAGGAGATCAATATTACCACATCTTACACTTATTTGGGGATTTAGTTCACATGTCCACACTTTAGTTTGAGACAAGCCTTCCGGCCTCAACTAAATAAAGGCCATTGATCTTTGGCCCTTCTCGACAGTTAGTGTTTTCACAATCATTTCCAAGACATCTCATCCAAGATGCACGTTATGGACACCGTCGTCAAACCCATTGTCCTCTATAGTTTAGAGATTTGGGGACCAAGCATCCTTCAAGGTGGGTGGGCCAAGATTGAGAGAGTACAGACCCTCCTGCTTAGATGCATCATCCAATGAAAACAGATGGTTTCCATGCCACATTGTACAAGCAGAGTTCAAGGCCCAACCCTTCCAATTAGAGGCCATCTTCAAATTGGTCTCCTTTCTCCACAAGATCTGTATCTTTGGGGAATCAACCTCTAGGCGAGACCAATACCCTTTTCTAGCTCTTTTCTCTTCCAAGGTTATTGCCTCCGCCACCCACAAGACAAAAACATTGTTGGTTCTCTAAGGCATCCTGGCTACTCCAATCCATTGCCATCTCTCTTGACCAGCTCCTCCCTTTCAATTACTCCCTGGACGCTCCTAGACAACTCCTGCCAACTAAGAAGGAGTTGAACAGGGTGATTAGAGAGGACATCTGTCAACAGTACATCCAAGTTACTTGGGTCTCACCTTTGAAGGGGCTCCCCCTCAAGATGGCCTCTTATTCTGAGCACTTTCTAGATCTCCAAGATGGCCTTATCATGCATCCTTAGTATACATGCAAGCATTGGCAGCATGCCCTCCAAATCCCTTTAGGACAGTTCTGTGTTTGCTCTCATAGACTCTAGTTTGAGACAAATCACCACATCTCGCACTCAGACAAATTATGTCATCTTTTCTTATTTCTTATGGTTTAATTGATCTATAATTTTCTTCTTCTCTCCTCCTGAAGATAGATTGCATATTGCAAGTACAAAACATCGACGTGAATACTCTTAATACAGTGAATCTGAAAATAATTAATATTAATCTATCACACTATAAAAGCCTGAAACATCAAATTATGTCAGCTTTGTCACCTTCATGAGTTGGAGTCCAAGAAACATTTTATCTTCAGATGTCCCCTATACTATGAGATTAGAGGGTGGTTGCTTTGCCTTTTTCAAGGGGTGGGTGGCTCCTTAGCCACGTTCTTTTGATACACCGATCAGTATTGACTCACCCTCTTCTTCATAAGAGAGGTTTTTGAGCACAAATCCAAAACTCTCCATTTATCGTCTAGACCAGATCCTATCACACAAATCACCTCCTATTTCCAAGTTGTCCCGATGGATCGAAGCAACAAGAGGCGAGGAGATACCCATCATCCACATGCAAATCCGTCAGGATCCCATTCTATGAGACCTCAACTCTCTGGCCCCAAATCAACCTCCTTAAGGCCCTTGAGGAGTTGACACTCTAGACCATAGGACCTTGTGGTGTGCAGCACCCACCCTATAGACATACCAACAAGCAATCTAGATCCAGACAACCTCAGATCTAGGCCAAATCCAGACTGCCTCAGCGTCATATGCCCTCCGTCAAGAGCAGCCAACCATCTATTCATAGCTTCTTCTCCTCAACATCAAATGTTAGGAGAGCAAGGCTCCCTCATTTCTAGGGCCCCCACAAGATCATATCACCAGGACCCATCAGCCTTAGACATACACCAAAGGACGTCATTGATTTATCTGTTATTGATGATTTCGACAAGAAGACCATCCCTTGGCCCACCCCATTATCTTTGGCCACCAACTCTCAAACACCTTGACATCTCCTTCCGATCTATTTGGCTTCACTCGCTCTAGGGGTGGTGGTTCATAGCCTACATCATGTCTCTTATATATATCTTATCCTACCTTATTGGGCTGCATTGTATTTTAGAGAGCTTGGCTATGGTTCCTGCTTCTATAGGAGATACTTTCACACTCCCACAACATACCTTTTGACTGATGTACTCTTTTAGTCCCATTGACCTACTTTTGTCGTCATTTGCTGGACATTAATATTCTT
The DNA here is from genome assembly GCA_000966675.3 of Picea glauca. Classification (NCBI taxonomy): domain Eukaryota; kingdom Viridiplantae; phylum Streptophyta; class Pinopsida; order Pinales; family Pinaceae; genus Picea; species Picea glauca. The sequence goes on from JZKD02S1956490.1 coordinate 24,653, forward strand.
ATCATATCTTACCTTATCTTATCTTAACTCAAAGAGAGGCTTGATTTATAAATCTAAAAGCTTTTGGCCCTCCAAGGAAGGTTTCTTAAAATGGGTAAAACATTCTTTGGATTCTCTAATTCCAAGATTGCTTTCTACAACTCTTGTGCAAAAGGTTTCTTCTCGTTTTATAGATTGAAGCAGATAGAGCGAGAATTCTTCAAGGAGGGTCATGGTTTTGGGGCATCCATTGCTCTGCATGAAATCATGGCACCCAAACTTTAACCAAACAACAGAAAACTCTGAATCCCTCCTAATTTGGGTGAAGCTTTCTAACGTTCCTATTTTCCTGTGGATGATGAGGTGTTAAAAAGCACTGGAAATCATCTAGGCCATTTCTAGTCCATTGGTCCTTTTCCAAGAAATGTGATTATTTCCTGTACCAGAATTTGCATGGAGATGGATGTGAGTAAAGGCCTTCCAGATGAAATGGTGTTAAACTTGGATGAATTGAGTTGGACGCAAACACTTGACTATGGAAACTTATATTTTCGTTGCAAAATCTGTTGTGATCTGGGTCATGCTCCTTCCTCCTGACCTACGGTTCAGAAAGGAGGATTACAAAAAATGAAAAGGATGAGGAATAAATCTTCAAGCTGGCCAAAGAAATGGCAGCAAAGAAATTTTCCTTCTCTTCTGCCTTTGGTAATGAGACAAATGTGGAGGCAGGCTGAAAAGGAGACTATGCGCAAGACTAGAAACAGATAGAAGAAAGAGCCAGTGCTGCAGGTATGATGAAATTATGAATCAATCCAAAAAGGAACCATCGATAGCACAAAACCAAAAAGGACGAACAGAACTATCTGTAAAAGATTCCATAAAGATGATAATTTTAAAACAATCCAAAGCTGGTGGAGAAAAGCAAATGGACAAGGAAAGAGAAGAAAAGAAAAAACGATTAAATCTGTGTTACAAGGAGTTATGCAAATAGAAATCAACCATTTTTTCAAGCAAAAACACTTTTTTAAACTGTCATGTAAGAACAGCAACCTATGGCTCAAGGGTGTTGTTGGGGCCTTATAATTTTTATGATATTAATAAAATTTCCCTTCGTTTCTGTCACTAAAAAACTGAGTTTCTATCTAATCTATAAGGAATATAATCACCGGACTAAGCCAATCCTGACCAATAATAGCAGCAGTTATTAGATTCCTTACCACTAGTTGGCAAGCAACATATACTACCTACCAGCTCAAACATGTTTAATCCAATGTCAAAATAATCATCTTACCAAGGCAGGAGTCTCGGTTAGCTTTGTGTTGGTTTCAACTACTTCTCCAGAAACCGGAGCAATAATATCACTGGTTGCTTTTACACTCTCTACTGCACCGAAACTGCTACCTTTCGAAACCGCTGCTCCAACTTCTGGCAGGTCGACAAACACAACATCTCCCAAGTGGTCCTGAAAGAATAATAAAGAAAGAGATTAGCACAAAAACCTTAACCAGTTTATCTCACTGCCCCACAAACATTATTGGTCAATAGGCAGTTTGTATATCAAAGATGTAGACTAGCATTGTAGCCCTTCAAAAAGAAATGACATCCTAACATAAAAATATAAGCGGTCAATGTTGTCCAATCTCTCACGCCTATGGCATCAGTGTCATTCTAAAAATGTTTTCCTCATGCGGTTTTCAGAACTACCTTTGAAACCCACCCAAGTAACCCAAATACCAATACACTCACTATATCCCCAACAATAATGCAACTTTTGCCAGCTCGGTGTAAGCATTACCGTTTACACACTCGTTTACACACTGGAAGCACAAAACCCAATCTAAAGAAACAAAGATTCAAAAATTAAAAATGGAATGCGAGCATTGAAATTCCTCAAATAGCACTACTTTGAAGTTAATAATAATAGAAGGCTGGGACAAAGCCTTACGAACCTGAGCATGGTGGGTTATGCCCACTGTGCCATCAGATTTCACCCACTCATGGGAATCTGCATACTTCAACCCCTCGATAACTGCAAACATAGATCTTGTCAAGCAATCCCTTTTTAAATCATATTAACACTCGAATCTCAAATGGTTCCTCCCTATATTTCAATCAGAAGACCAACAAAGGCAAAACAAACCAAACGAATCCCTAAAACAGTTCATGCTGATAATGCAACCTACATTTTTATTTGATTTAACCATATAATCCCATGCAAACATCTGAAAAAAAAATCCACCCATCACACCATATATTTGCATGCAATGAATATAACACGAGCAATGAAGAACAGAGAGCATGTATATCATTGACCTTCAGAAAATCCTCGAGAAAAAGGAACAGCAGGAAATCCGAGTGATCGAAGAGGACGTCTGCATCCAATCCCAAGAGATGTTGCAGTTTGAGATGCCCACACTCTCAACGCCATTGATGGATCCCAAGCTACAAAAGATAAACCTCTGATCTGGTGACAGACCACTCACGTTAGCTGTGAACGTGGATGAATAAGTTTTCACAACTAAGATTATATCTTCATTTTTTTGGATGTGCCCCAATTTTCTCTTTCGTTTAAACTCCAGAATAAAATGGTCCACAATTTCGTCATCCACATTCCCAACCCATAGGATTCTTGTGATGCCTTTGATGATAACCTACAAAAATTTCGATTTTTTTAAAGGTTTGAACTTAATGGTGGCTAGCCTATTTAAAGTAGTGCGATGCATAAACAAACCTTACTTTGTTCTCCACAATGAAAATTTGCTACAAGTCTTACATGGAAGGGTTGTAAAGTTTAAAACTCTCCCCTTCCATGTTAAAGTAAGTGCATATTTTACTATGTTAATACAAAATTGTATTCCAAAGATCGAATCAAAGAAAAAAAAATACTATAAACTCCATTACTAAGATGATATTATACACACTAATTATGAATTAAATTTTGGATTATTTGTCATTAAGTGAAAGGAAAGGAAAGGATAACATGGGTTGTATTGTCTTTCTTGTTCATGATTTAAACTTTGTATCACTTGTCATTGAATAAAGTGTAAGTGGGACATTGATATGATTTCCTATGTATTTTATTTTAAGGTGTCAACTACTATGTAATGGAGAAAATTATTTTAATTAACATGACATCACCACTATAAATTGGTCATCTTAGTTAATGATTAATTATTTTATTAAGGACTTTCAAATTAGATCGAATGCACGTTGAAATGAAATTGTGTTTTTTTATTACTCATGTTATCATTTTCTTACTACATGCTCTATCCAAACATGCTTTAAAAATACCTTTGATACTTTTACAAGGTTGATTCTTAACAAATAATATGTACTTGTTTTAGTTCTCAAAGTAAGGTACCTTGAGAGAGGAGTTCAAAGGTGTTGAGATACAAGTTATAATTTTGTATATCTTGTTTCCCCTATTGATGTGCTCACACGAGTGCTTGGTGAGCTACTATGTGATTATGCTTCTAGTGTTTCCCTACATCTATCTTTTAATGTCCACTTGCTTGTAGCAATGAGTCCTAGTTTTGGACATTGTGTTGTAATCTCTCCTCAATTATTTACTCCTTCTATTTTTGGGTTTTGTTGGTATTGACAAGCTCCTTGTCATGACAAAGTAAGAGGCCTATCTCTTATGAATCCAATGTGAACTTAATGATGCCATGGTGAATTTCCTTGTAATAAGGTTGAAAGATAAACTTTGACTATTTTGCATTTACAAGAAGATGAAGAATAAATTTTGCAAATGTGTTAAGTTCCTACTTCGTTAGGCAATTGTGACACTTATATGTCCAGATACCTATATCATTCCAAAGTGGGTGTGATGAGGAATTGTCATTACAACTCCACAAATGAATTTAACCAATCGTTGTGAATGAAAGGGTGGATGTGATGTTGTTGGTTGATCTTTATGTTTCATGTTGTTAGGAGATACATTAACTTTACAAATTCAAGCTCATTAAGCTTTGTGTACTAACAAAATGTCACAACAAGGGGAATGTGGATGTTGGAAAGGGGAGGAGAAGTTCTATCTTATTCAAGATGGATTATTTCACTATTACCAAGCAAACTTGTCTTCATGCATAATTTGTTGTGCAACTCCAATCTTTTTAGGAAAACACTTACTATGCATTATGTGCTCTAATAAATACACCCAACCTTAATAATATTTCATCTCTAGCACTAATATATTTTAAGAATACTTAGCCTTTTTTAGTAAAGTATCATTGTACTTGTGAATGTACTAACTACGACACTACAATCTTCACCTTAGGGTTTTGAGATTTATGTGGTGGGAGTTGTTATTAAGATTGTTCAAAAATTCCACAGTGTTCATTTTTTAATATTCAACGTTTCGGATCTCTAATCAAATCCATCATCAAGACAAAACATTAATGCGCACCAGTTCAATATGAACAACAACCAAGAAATGCTACGAAATCATTGTAACTTAGTTTCAAATATTATTGTGTTAACACAAAATGTGGATGAATCTCTTTTATGAGATCAATACCCCATTGGTGAAATGGGGCTTCTACCTAGATAGGCTTCAGGGGTATCGAAAGGATTTTCTACCTCCCATAAGATATTTGGCACTCATGGCAAGCCCTAACAAGCCTGTGGACATCAGAAAAAGAAAAAAAAAAAGGTAGGTTATTAGTATCCAAACCTTAATATTTTGTGAGATACTACCCTAGTTGCATAATGTCCTCCACAAATGCCTTGATGCATGTCCTTGACCATTATTTTAGATGAACTTACAAAAACATGTAGTAAAAAAAAGTACTTGTACACCACAAAAATAACTCGCTCAAGAATGTGCATAAAAGCTAACTCTTGTCAACTAAAAAGATACAACATGTACAATAGAGTTGCAACAAAGACAACATTTCCTCTTGGAAAACATTCTCCATTGCACCAAATCTTTACAACACTCTAGCTCACACCATAAATCTCCTTACAACATATAGCTCACTCAAATAATTTACAGCCTATGGCTCACTCAAATAATTTACAACCTATGGCTCACTCAACATAAGGCCCCCTTTAATAGGTAGATCATTTATATATAACAAAGTTAGGTTCCAACCTGGTGGGCCAGCTCTAGTGGTTGAGTGCTTTCAGTTTCATGCAGAAGGTCTTAGGGTTAATCCCTTGGGATGGCTACCTCTATTGCATGCCTCACTCATTGTCGTTGTTGCGTCAAACACCATAATCAACACCAAGAAGGTTACACTAGGTACTATCCACGAAATGTAGGGAATACCCAGGGGTTTCCTTACAAGGTTTTCCTTCGAAAAAAAAAATAACAAAGTTAAGTTATATAAACTTGGCTCTTAGATTCAAACTATTGATCATACTCACCAATCTCTACATTGATACATCATACATAACATACATATATGTAATCAATTTATAATCATTAAGTTTGGCTCCATCAAATTATAATTATCTTAACAACCAATTAATCACGAGGTATGTATTTGAGGGTGATAAGGCTCACACCTAGTTCTTCAAGTATCAATTTTGGCTCAGACTACAATTTTGAATGTACAAATCATAATTATGATGCCAACAAAAAAATCCAAGTCAACGACACTTGCTAGAATCCCCAAATGATAATGTGGAAATACTCATATGGTTGTGCACATCGTTCATGCTTGCATGATACAACGCACTTATGTGCTAATTTTTCATCAAACCCCACACACTTGTGTTTCTATCACATAATTTTTTCATTAACCTTTCCAACACTCCCTCTTGTTAAAAAATCACTATTTAATTCCTAGATTTCCCTTAACTTCTCAATTTAGCTTTCTTGTAGTGCCCCTCCAGTGTTTAACAACCCTAATAAAGCTACTACTATTAAATTTATTCCATCTAATATGTATTATCTTTATTTTAGTTGTAACATGGATTATTTCATAGCTATAACAAGTTTGCTTTTGTATAATTTTGTTGCTACCTGCAATCAACTAGAATATAGCATAACAATAACCTTCTTTTAACGGTTATCGACTATTAATGTTCATAAACAAATAACATTTCACTGGGAAATTAGCGAAGAAAATTTAGTAGCATACCTCTTTTATGATTTAAACAAAAAACATAATAAACTATCATACCCCCAAAGCAAGGGAAGGGAATATTAAAGAGAATATAGGGAAAACATGTTGTAAAAGGAAAGTAGAGTGTTGTTTTGGAGTCAGTGGATTGTTATGTTATGACTTACCTTCTTTCTAGCGACCTTATATAGTATTTCATGAATGCTTTGAGGTCCATAAGTTCCATGGATGTAGCAATCTCTTTACGATTGCCTAACTCATCTTCAACCTAATCCAAAACACTATAAAAGTTTGTCAAAAACTCTATAAAGTTCTTCATGTAACACTTATTTTCTTATTCTACCTCTAGTTGTCCATTTACCTCTAGTTGTTCGTGAAAGTAGAGAGAAATTATGGAAGTGCTTATTTTTAATTATTTCATAAATTTTAGATACATTATGAACAAATACCAAGATGATGTGTGATGGTCTGCATAGAGTTAAGATCTGCCCATTTCTTTGTTCAAGTAAGTCTTAAAAATAAAATAAAAATTAATAAGCAAGTGTTCATATTGGTTCAAGTTCGATGAAGTTCTTCAAGCAAGCTTGAGCATTGACATTGATCTCAAACATTTACAATATTCAAATGTTTCTTTAACAACTTCTCCAATGGTATATGGCAAGACTCTCTCTCTCTCTCTCTCTCTCTCTCTCTCTCTCTCTCTCTCTCTCTCTCTCTCTCTCACACACACACACACACACACACACACATTGCGGGGAGAGGAATTACTTCTCTTACATGTCAAAAATTATTCATATCAGAGCTTTCGTTTACCCTCGTATCATTAAAATCATATGGATTTGCATGTCCATCCTTATTCTCTAACAATGAGCACCATGGAGACTATGGTTTCTACAAAACATATTTGATTAAAGATCATAAGTGTCAATGGTATGGATATTATATAATTTGTCCTCCTCCTTTGATTAAATTCTTGTAAGTTGCCCTAATTCATACTAAAAATTCAATGTAGGTTGGAAGAATCCCTCAAATATAAGATGATTGGAAGTCCCAAGGAAAAACACATAGTGTTACAATTCTTAACCCTTAAAATAATCATAAACAAGATATTTAGAAAAATGTAGAAATGCCCTACTTCACATATCAAAATACCCTTAAGGTATGGCAACACTGTTTGTGAACCTGAACAATAAAAGGATCGACATATGTTCACTAGCCTCTTTGAGGTGGCAACCTCCCATTGTGGTGAAATTTGATATTAAAAAGACTAAAATATGAAATATCAACCCTTGAGCTTGAGAATTAAACCCTTGTCTTTAGAAAATACCAAAACATTCACACCATAGACAACACAAGAGTATAGAGAAGAACCCTTAAGATAGGATAACACCATCAAATACTCATTATGGAAGGAAGCATTCTACAAGCCATACTAGCTACAAAACTGTACATCTAACATATCTCAATACAATGATACTCATGTGTATTTATACTTTCTCATGAGTATTCTTAGGGGTGTATGCCAACTACCCCTTAATATTATATTATTTCATTTTAACTACCTAATGGACCTATATATTACCCATCAACTACCAAGTGGACTCATTCCATGACTATGGCCACATTACATCCATTATCCCCTTGGGTACCTCCCTAGGTACCCAATATTATCCTCTCCAAGTACATTACACCCACTGAGCTAAGCTCCAATACAATATACTTCAACACATGATTCATAAAGTGGAGTCCATCTCTATTTAGAGCTAGTTAGAAAACCTTAATCATAACCAAATGCTAACTTCCTAGTGGGTCCTCTTTCATGATACCATGTTACATTTATTTAATACTAACTTCCTAGTGGGCCTTATTTAATGCTAACAAACATAATAAACCTAGTCCACCTTACATTGAATGGCCACCGTACCTACACTATCTTGAACTCTAGTGGACCCTTGGACCCCATTACACCCCTAGGAAAGATACCACCACATAACATAACATAATAAATGGAAGTAACATAGAAACAATGAAATATTTTTTTAAGTTCATTGTCATCCAACTTGACTAAGAAAAACAATGCTTACTTTCCAATCTAAATTTTATGTCAATTTACAATTTATCAAAAAAAAAATCATTCTTCATAATCAAGATTTCAAACTTTATTTTCGTGGCCATAAGTGTGAATGTTTATTGTTTGACATTATGTGTCACCATATATGAATCTAAATGTATTTATATTACAATTTTTTTTCAATAAAACTATTTGCAAAAACTTTTGTTTTTAATATAAAAAATAAATTTATAAAAAAACAATTTACCATAAAAAAAATTAATATTGATATTTTATTTTCAAAATGAAGTTCTTCATATATATAACCAATGACAATGATACAATGTTGTTATGTCCTTTTCTTAACCAAAATAACATTAACATATTTTACTAAAGTTGATAATAAAGGAAAATTAATAGTAAATATAATAATAATTTATAACTTACTTAATATTGCATGGCGAGCATCAAATGAGAAAGAGAAAATTATTTTGGCATCAAAGTGAGTATTGAGTAGGAAAATTGCCAACAAAACAATAAGAAAATGTCATTAATAAATTCAAAGTGTTCAAGTCACCAAACTCAAAAGTGTTATAAGAAAATGTCATTAATAAATTCAAAGTGTTCAAGTCACCAAACTCAAAAGTATTATTCTTCAAATGAGAAAGAGAAAATTAATTTGACATCAAAGTGAATTGATTAGGAAATTTGTCAACAAAACAATAAACAATAAAAAAAATGTCATTAATAAATTCAAAGTGTTCAAATCACCAAAGTCAAAAGTGTTATTTTTCAAGTTTAAGATATCCATTTTTTTCAATTATCTCTTAATAAATCCAAAAATTCTACTCACCAAACTCAAAATGTTAAAGTTTAAGAAATCCATTTCTTTTAATTGTCTCTCAACCATTTGTAAAACCATGAAGTTATTCCTAAGAATGTGAAAAGTAAAATGAGACAGAAAACCATCCATAAAATACATTCAAAATAAAAATAAAAAATGGCATAGGGTACTCATAAAAATACTTTAAAAAAATACCACAAAACTACTATTTCATCCTTTTGTCCATGGTGTTTTATTACCACAAATACAATGCAGAAAAGTGTAGGCGTCACACCCATTTTCTAATGATAAGGCCACCACTTAAAAAACCACATTCACCACTATACGCTTTATATAAAAAGCACCTTTGTCAATAACAATAAAAGATATAAACCATATGTCACTAAGATAAAATACCTATAAGAAATATATAAAATACCTATACCATATGCCCTTCTTGCAAATTTGAATTTACTATTTCATTCATTTATTCCATGCTACTCACAACCATTCTCATTCATTCTATCCATCCACTCGAACCATTCCCCATACTCACTCACATATGAAGTTTTGGAGTTGCATTCTCAAGCTGGAGATTAGGATTTAAACATGTAAGTGATCAAATTAAGTTGAGGAAGAGAATATGGTGGACTTGAGATATGGAGGGTTATAAATAGCATAGAGGTTGGTTCACATAGGAAACCATCCATTTCCTTGTAGATTGTTGTTCATTGAATGCTTAAAAGTCGAGATGTAGCTTTGATGGGTTGTTCCTAAAGACAAATATTAGATTGGACTCCTTCTACACAAACTTAAGACCACTAGAAGGAAGAAGATTCTTAAGGCATTGTTGAATAAAGAAGGTAAACATCTTTCTTTTCTTGTGTGGGATAATGAAGAGAGTGTCATGGTTGAGTTGGCTAGTTGGTTACTTTGAGAGTCCTACGATGAACTATTTGGTTGAGTTTGAGAGCAATTGGGTAGCATGAGTAACATGAGAATCCTTAGCTAGATTCTTTCACCCTAGTGGTATCATGGCCTAGCTTGGGGGTGGAATCCATAATCGATTCTTATGGATAGGTGGAAAATTGCTCCTCAACAACTAGTTTGGTGGACTTGCATTCATTTACAGATAGGTATTCATATCTATCTTTGTTTGGAATGGTTTTTACTATTTGCAATATGATGTATGATGCCTTGAATTTAATGGCCAATGAATGAAATCAAAACATGAAATGTTATTCCACTAATATATTGTTTGTGCGTATCAATTCAAAATGGTATTGTTATTAGAGTTTCAAATTTAGCCTCACGGTTAGGTAAAAAAGGAAAGAATTTTGCATGGAGTGCCCCGATGGCCAAGGAATGCATTTGGGTATGTGACAGAGTGGTATCAAAACAAAGTTATAAAATTGGGCCAGTATAGACATCAAAATTAGTGTGGAATTGGTAGAAGGAGTGCCATGGTTGGGTTAGCTAGAAGGTTGCATGGAGAGTTTTGTGGTGAACAACTTGGCTAAGCATGAGAGAAATTGTTTGGGGTGAGTGACCTAGGAATCCTTAACCAACTTCCTTCACCTTGGTGGCTACATAATTGATTCAGATTAGATCATTATATTATTTGTCATCTATATTGATTCTTTCAAAGTGGAAAAAATTGGAGGAATCAACTTGCAGGGTCATTTTAATGGCAGGTCCCAGTTTGGAAAATTGGGGTTTGAAACCTTCCAGAGCCATTTTGAGGCATCAAACGACATTTTTGAGGATCAAAACTTCATCAACTCGATCTTATATCCATTAACATTATTCCACACATCGAGACCTTTCCAACAGTGCAAAAATCACATCATTTGAAGCTCGTATGCAAAAGTTATACCTCTCGCAAGTTGACCTACCATGTTGACCACCATGGTATGAGTGGATGCCATGTTAGGCCCCATTAATTATGCATATGGGGCTAGTCACATATGGACTTTCAAAAACATTCTAGAAGGTCCAAAACCTTATCACAATGAAGTCAAAACCCTACCCCTAGATGGTTATCAAGTGATGTTAAATATCGGGTCGCTAGGAGGAGAAGGGGTTCCATTCTCTAGCATTGTATTTATTCCATAGTTGAGTAGAGAACCCAAGAGTGGTATTTTTGAGAGCATAACATAGGAGGAGAGATTTTGTAGCACCCATACAAGCCACAGTGTCAAGAGAAACTCCACAGAGAGTGTTTATTTCTTTGTACTTGCATTTGAAGAAAATAGAGCAAAGCATGCTCACCTTTTATCTAGGTTTTCTCCTGTATTGGGTTTCCCATGTTATATCTTGTGTTTATTTGTGGATGGTGTGTGAGTATTTAATTATGTTCTCTATTTTTCACATTTCAATTATTTCATGCATTTTAAGCAAAAAACCAGTAATTAAAGAATATGAGATCTAAAGGAAATTAACCTTCACGGTAAAGATTTCAGTATTTTATAAGATCTATTGTGGTGAATTGTCTAGTGGAATATCCATGGCAGTTTATAGATCAATAAGCCAAATTAGGAATGGTATTTATAGTGGATGCCCATGGTTGGGTGGAAAATTTCTCACATTTAGCTAGTTTCCTTGGACCATTATATTCAAAAGATAATTGTTCCATCTTCATTATGAATTCTTATTGTTATATAGTTGTTAAGCTTGTATGTTGCTTATGTATGGATCTAGGAAAGGAATTCATGGTTGTATGATGTTTTCACACACAGTTGCTACATGCTTTTGCAAATTTGAACTAACTTAGAGTTATTTGAGTTCGATTTATGCTACGCATTCTGATAGTATGCTATGCATTTAAACTTTAGTGGTGATGGCCATGTTCAGTTTGAAGAACCCTTGCATGTTGGCCTAACATAAGGCATAATTCCAATGTAACATTGAGTGTAAGCTTGCATATCTTTTTATTTTCTAAGTTCGGGCCCTTCTTGTTTAAGTTCAAAGTGTTTGTCGAATAGGCCTAAAATCCCTTTTTCTTCATCCAGGTGGATATTGGTGGCCACACACCTACTTCGTGGCCACCCACCTATTCCAACTGGCTCCTCTTGACAATTTTTAGTTCAATGTGTTCTTATGCACTTCTTTGTAATTGTGGGTTCTACACTTCTAGGGTTGTCTAAAGACCTACACATCTTCCAAGTGGAGACTGGTGGCATCCCACCTAATCCAACTTGTTTATTTTGGATGTTTTCATGTCAACACATCTTTTTGTACTTACAGGGCTATTTTGGGGCCCCAAACAGTGTTTTTTTGGCTTGCCACAGTCAAACTGTAGAGAAAGTCAAAGTTTGACTGTGTAATGTGTATTTCTCAAAAATACCTTTCCAACGGGCTATCACGTGCCTAAAATGGAGGTCGTATGCAAAAGTTACGACCTCATGAAGTTGAGGTACCAAATTACCCAAAGGGGCCTACATTACCTTTGACGTTTCACCTCCTAGGGTTAGGTTTTTGGATGTCTAGGGTTTTGGAATTCATGAGTAATATTAAAAATACCTCTAGAGCCTCATTGTAATGATTATACTCAGACGAATGCGCGTAGAAGCCACATCTCTTCTCAGAGATAGCTACCACCATTCGAACAAGTTGTTTCAGTTCTACAGTTTTACAGTTTCAGCCTATTTCATTTATTCAATCGAAGATATTGTTCACTAGATATATGTGTTGTTCTCCATATCTCTGTGTTTATTGTAT
>JZKD02S1956501.1:16348-44292 GCA_000966675.3 Picea glauca
AGGTTTTCAAGGCTTCAAGACTCTCCTATTTTGAAATAAAGGGATTGTTGTTTATGTGATATTGTTATTATCTGAAAGATTTCAAGACTCTCCTATATATTTTTTATATGTTTATATAATATCTGAGAATTTGTGCAATGTGTAAAAGTGATGAATTTATTGTGGAAACTTGGGCTAACATATAATAGAAACCTCCCCAATATACAATCTCAATAAATAAAATTTCAGCCAAAAAAGGATTTCTGAGAGAAATGCCCCACAATGTTTCTCTGGTGGTTCTGGACCCGTATAAAAATATGCTATAATGCATGGTGGGCGTTTCTTATACTCTTACTGGATCAAACACATGTAGTTTCTGCAATGATGGTCTATGGTTGTCTTTCCCCTAAATTTGGATTGCATTTCAAAGATGAGAGACTACGGTTGTGCCTAGAAAACAACATATTACATTGTGTTGAGAGTCTGTTGAAGATGGCCATGGAAGGTGCATGTTTTGGCTATACCATTGTAATATTTTCTTCCTTTAATCTGAGCTACAGTTTGTAGTGCTTTCAAAGCCAATATCAAGGTTATTTGTTCAACAATAATGTTTTTATTTTCGCAGCTTTAAGTTTGAAATTCCAAGGAAGACATATACATGGATAAAGGCTATGATGATTCTTTGGAGTTTATCTTCTTGTGCTATGGATATTTTTCTCATTTTGTGGAATGTTCCTAACATCTCCTTTACTCTTTGATATGGTATTTATTTGCAGAATCTTATGAGAACAAAGGAGCCAAAGAACTAGAACATTATGGGTTCTTCTAGATATGAGTATCAATGAATATCATGATAATAAAAAGTTGATGTCAAAGTTCCATAAATTTGACTTCTCCTTTTCATGCTAATTTTAGCATGTATTGCCTACTCTGTTGAATAAGAGAGTTTATATTTACCTATGCAACATGGAGATGCCTCCCCCAAAGGTAGGTACCCAAAATGGGGACATACTGGTCTCAAGTACACCTAAATGAGGGTAGGAATTCTAGAGGGTTGTCCAGGGAATCCTAGGATTCCTTTCTTGATTTTTGGATACCCTGCAAGGAATGGTGGACATTCCTTGGGATGACTAAGAACCCCTTACATAAAACAATTTTGACCATTTTTGCACACATGCCTATGAGATATATAGTTTGAGGAGTATGCTTAGCCTAGAAAGATGAAACATAAAGCTTAAGGGGTATCCTGGGCATTTTGTTACTTTCTCAAACATCTTTCTTGAGAAACTTCCATTAGCAGGAACTATGACCTGTGGAACTATGGCCTCTGGAACTGTGACCCTAAGAATTATGACCCGTGGAACTATGACCTATGGAACTATCCCCTTTGGAACTTTCAACTCTAGAACTATGGCTTGTGGAAGTATGACTTTTGGAATGAACTCTAGAACTATGATCTAAGGAATTATGACATGAGGAACTATGACCCCTGGAATTGTCACCCCAAGAACTATGACCCGTAGAACTATTACCTCTGAAACTACGTCCTTTGGAAATTTGAAATATGGAACTATGACTCGTGGAACTATGCCATTTGGAACTGTGAACTCCAGAACTATGACCTATGGAACCGTGACACCAGAAAATATGACCTATGCAACTATGACCTTTGGAACTTTGACCCCAAGAACTATGATCTGTGGAAATATGACCTCTGGAACTACACCCTTTGGAACTTTGAACTCTCGAAATATGACCTATGGAACTATGACCTCTGGAACTACGCCCTCTATAAATTTATGACCTGTGGAATGACCTCTAGAACTATGACCTCTGGAACTGACCCTATGAACTATTATCTTTGTAACTGTGACTCCATGAACTATGAACTCTTGAACTATGCCCTTTGTAACTTAGAACTTTGGAACTATGACCTGTGGAATTACCCTAGGAAATATTACCCATGGAACTATAACCCCAATAACTATGACCTGTGGAACTATCACCTTTATAACTATGACCTATGGAACTATGACCTCTAGAATTACGCCAGCTAGAACTTTTGCCTCTGGAAATATGACGTGTGGAATAACCTCTGGAACTATGATCTCTAGAATTGTGACCCCAGGAACTATGACCTCTGTAACTATCACCTGTGGAACTATGACCCCGTGAACTATGAAATATGGAAATATGTTCTATGTAACTATGCCCTTTGGAACTATGACATGTGGAATGTGTTAACAAAAAACATGGTACTTGCAATGGATAAAGGAATGATCACATATCAACTCTGACTGTCACATCAGTTCGGTTGGAGTGAAGTCATCAATATACCAACTTTCCATAAATAGTTCATAGCACTCAAAGATCAACATGTAATGAATCTTTCCAAATTGGTTTGTAAACGTGTCATGCATCCATATCAAGTTTGTCACCGCCATCTCCCGCAGTCATCATTGCGGTGAGAGTGATTTTCAAAGGAGAAGAAGCCATCATTCAATTTATGGCTCAAAATGTTGAGAGTGCTGCAAAATTAGAGGGCGTAGTTCAAAATGAAAAGAAGCCATCATTCCATAGGTCATATTTGCTCGGGTCATGGTTCCATAGGTGATAGTTCCAGAGGTCATAGGTCCATAAGTTATAGTTCATGGGATCACAGTTCCAGAGTTCATAGTTCTAGAGGTTATTCCACATGTCATAGTTCCAGAGGTCAAAGTTCTATAGGGAATAGTTCCATAGGTCATACTTCCACATACCATCCAATACTATACACAGAGGACAAACAAGACACACACGCCATATCCATCCTACAAATATGCAACAAGAAGAAACAACCTTTCCAGGGGTCAAGGTGCTTCAAGAGGGCATAGTTCCAGAGGTCATAGTTCCAAAGGTCATAGTTCCAGAGGTCATAGTTCCATAGGGTGTAGTTCCAGAGGGTGTAGTTCCAGAGGTCATAGTTCCAAAGGGCATAGTTCCACAAGTCATAGTTCCACATGTCATAGTTCCAGAGGTCATAGTTCCAGAGGTCATAGTTCCAGAGGGCATAGTTCCATAGGTCCTAGTTCTGGAGGGCGTAGTTCCACAGGTCATAGTTCTTCCGCATGTCACAGTTCCACAAGTCATAGTTCCACATGTCATAGTTCCACAGGTCATAGTTCCAGATGTCACAGTTCCACAGGTCATAGTTCCACAGGGCGTAGTTCTAGAGGTCATAGTTCCAGTGGGTGTAGTTCCAGAGGGTGTAGTTCCAGAGGTCATAGTTCTAGAGGTCATAGTTCCAAAGGGCGTAGTTCCAGAGGTCATAGTTCTAGAGGGCGTAGTTCCAGAGGTCATAGTTCGAAAGGGCGTAGGTCTAGAGGGCGTAGTTCCACAAAGCACACTTCCTTGTTAGTGCAATGTGCCTTCTTATTAATGGTTTTTTTATAATTGATTAATTTGGTTAGATTTGTGATTGTTATCTCTCTTTTGTAATAATCAATAATAATTTAACTTAAGATCATAGTCTATACTCCATGTTTCTAGTTTTTTAAAGAGGTCATAGTTCCAGAGGGCATAGTTCCAGAGGTCATAGTTCTAGAGGTCATAGTTTAAGAGGGCGTAGTTCAAGAGGTCACAGTTCCATAGATCATTGTTCTAGATGGCGTAGTTCCATAGGGCATAGTTCCAGAGGTCATAGTTCCAGAGGTCATAGTTCCACACGTCATAGTTCCAGAGGGTGTAGTTCCACAGGTCAAAGTTCCACAAGTCATAGTTCTAGAGGGCGTAGTTCCACAGGTCATAGTTCCAGAGGGCGTAGTTCCACACATCATAGTTCCATAGGGTGTACTTCTAGAGGTCATAGTTCTAGAGGGAGTAGTTCCAAAGGGCGTAGTTCCACAGGTCATAGTTCCACAGGTCATAGTTCCACAAGTCACAGTTCCACAGACCACATTTCCACAGGTCATAGTTCTACAGGGCGTAGTTATAGAGGTCATAGTTCTAAAGGTCATAGTTTCAGAGTTCATAGTTTCAGAGGGCGTAGTTCCAGAGGTCATAGTTCCAGAGGGCATAGTTCTAGAGGGTGTAGTTCCAGAGGGAGTAGTTCTAGAGGTCATAGTTCCAGAGGGCGTGGTTCCACAAGTCATAGTTCCACAGGTCATAGTTCCATAGGTCATAGTTCCAGAGGACGTAGTTCCAGAGGGTGTAGTTCCAGAGGGAATAGTTCTAGAGGTCATAGTTCCAAAGGGTGTAGTTCTACAAGTCATAGTTCCAAAGGTCATATTTCCAGAGGGCATAGTTCAAGAGGGCGTAGTTCCATAGGTCATTATTCCACAGGTCATAGTTCTACAGGGCATAGTTCTAGAGGTCATAATTTTAGAGGTCATAGTTCCAAAGGGCGTAGTTCCACAGGTACATAGTTCCATAGGTCATAGTTCCATAGATCATAGTTCTACAGGGCGTAGTTCTAGAGGTCATAGTTCCATAGGTCATAGTTCTAAAGGGTGTAGTTCCACAGGTACATATTTCCACAGGTCAAATAGTTCCAAAGGGCGTAGTTCTACCTCATTAGTACAAATTCACACTAGTACTAATGAGGTAGAACTACGCCCTTTGGAACTATTTGACCTTTGGAACTATGTACCTGTGGAACTACTCCCTCTGGAACTATGACCTCTGTAACTATGACCTGTAGAACTATGCCCTGTAGAACTATGATCTATGGAACTGTGACATGTGGAACTATGTACTTGTGGAAGTACGCCCTCTGGAACTATGAACTCTGGAACTATGACTTCTAGAACTACGCCCTGTAGAAATATGACCTGTGGAACTGTGACTTGTGGAACTATGCCCTCTGGAACTATGCCCTCTGGAACTACGCCCTCTGGAACTATGTCCTCTGGAACTATGACCCGTGGAATTGTGACTTATGGAACTACGCCCTTTGGAACTATGACCTCTTGAACTACGCCCTATGGAACTACACCCTCTGGAACTATGACCTCTAGAACTACACCCTCTGGAACTATGACCTCTGGAACTATGACCTCTAGAACTACGCCCTGTATAACTATGACCCATGGAACTGTGACCTGTGGAACTGTGTCTTGTGGAACTGTGACTTGTGGAACTACGCCCTGTGGAACTATGACCTCTAGAACTATGCCCTGTGGAACTATGACCCGTGGAACTACACCCTCTGAAACTATGACCTGTGGAACTATGCCCTCTGGAAATATGACCTTTGGAACTATGAACTATAGAACTGTGACCTCTGGAACTATGACCTCTAGAACTATGACCTCTTGAACTACGCCCACTTGAACTATGACCTCTAGAACTACACCCTCTGGAACTATGACCTCTTTAAAAAAATAAAAACATGGAGGATAGACTATGATCTTAAATTAAATTATTATTGTTTATTATAAAAGAGAGATAATAATAAAAAATCTAAACAAATTAATCAATTATAAAAAACCCATTAATAAGAAGGCACACTGCACTAACAAGGAACTACACCCTGTGGAACTACGCCCTTTGGAATTATGACCTATGGAACTATGACCTTTGGAACTATGCCCTCTGGAACTATGACCTCTGGAACTATGCCCTATGGAACTAAGACCTCTGGAACTACACCCTCTAGAACTATGACCTATAGAACTATGACCTCTGGAACTACGCCCTCTGGAACTATGACCTCTAGAACTACTCCCTGTGGAACTATGATATGTGGAACTGTGACATGTGGAACTATGACCTGTGAAACTGTGACATGTGGAACTATGACCCATGGAACTGTGACATGTGGAAGAACTATGACCTGTGGAACTACGCCCTCCAGAACTAGGACCTATGGAACTTTGACCTATGGAACTACGCCCTCTAGAACTATGACCTCTGGAACTATGACTTGTGGAACTATGACTTGTGGAACTACGCCCTCTAGAACTATGACCTCTGGAACTACGCCCTTTGGAACTACACCCTTTGGAACTATGACCTCTGGAACTGTGACTTGTGGAACTACGCCCTCTGGAACTACGCCCTTTGGAACTATGCCTTCTAGAACTATGCCTTCTGGAACTATGCCCTCTGGAACTATGACCTCTGGAACTATGACTCTAGAACTATGCACTCTGGAACTGTGACCTGTGGAACTATGACCTGGGGAACTACACCCTCTAGAACTACGCCCTCTGGAACTACACCCTCTGGAACTATGACCTCTATAACTACGCGCTATGGAACTATGACTTGTGGAACTACGCCCTGTGGAACTATGATCTATGGAACTACACCCTCCAAAACTATAACCTGTGTAACTACACCCTCTTGAACTACTCCCTCTGGAACTACTACCTCTGGAACTGTGACTTGTGGAACTACGCCCTCTAGAACTGTGACTTGTGGAACTGTGACTTGTTGAACTATGGCTTGTGGAATTGTGACCTCTCGAACTACGCCCTATAGAACTAGGCCCTCTGGAACTATGACCTCTGGAACTATGACCTCTGGAACTACGCCCTCTTGAACTATGACCTCTAGAACTATGACCTCTGGAACTACACCCTCTGGAACTATGACCTCTTTAAAAATACATAAACATGGAGGATAGACTATGATCTTAAGTTAAATTATTATTGCTTATTATAAAAGAGAGATAATAATCACAAATCTAACCAAATTAATCAATTATAAAAAACCCATTAAGAAGAAGGCACACTGCACTAATAAGGAAGTACAACCATGAATTGGAAGTCTGGTACTCTACCCTCAATTGCTGGATGTTTAACTAAGGTATTCCGGGGACAAAGAACAAGGTACTTTGGGGAGAGCTATTAATTTATTTTGTTGCTAGTTCTGAGGAGATAGTCTCTCTTGCAGTTTGAACTTCCTGTGTTTTTGCCCCTTCTTCTCCATACCTTTCTTCTTTCCTCTTTTCTTTGTTTCATCATTTTTCATTCCTCCCCCCGTCTCATCTACATTCTTTCTCCCAGTTCCTAATGCACACTTTACTCTCTGGCGTGTCCCACACACATCCTTGTTTGTTGGTCTATATTCATTTATTGATTGCATGCTTATCCTCTGTTTTTACATACTCTTCAGTCGTTGACCGCAATATGACTAGCGGTAACTCAACACAAAGAAAAATTAGGCATATGTGTGATCGAAGTTCAAGTTTTCAAAGAAAGAGGATGCAGGAATCTGCATTAAGGAGAGGTATTGGCCGTTTTTAAGGGTGTGATATCCTAGGTTGCTTGAGAGAAGCACCTTGACCCTTGGAAATCTTGTTTCTTCTTGTTGCATATTTGTAGGATGGATATGGATTTTGTGTCTTGTTTTTCCTCTATGTATAGTATTGGATGGTATGTGGAACTATGACCTATGGAACTATGCCCTATAGAACTTTGACCTTTGGAACTATGACCCGTGGAATAACCTCTGGAACTATGAACTCTGGAACTGTGACCCCATGAACTATAACTTGTGGACCTATGACCTCTGAAACTATCACCTGTGGAACTATGACCCTAGAAAATATGACCTATGGAATGATGACTTCTTTTCATTTTGAACTACGCCCTCTAAGTTTGCAGTGCTCTCAACATTTTGAACCAAAAATTGAATGATTGCTTCTTCTCATTTGAAAATCATCCTCACTACAATGATCATTGTGGGATATAGCACTGATAAACTTGATATGGATGCATGGCACGTTTACAAACCAATTTGGAAAGATTCGTTACATGCTGATCTTTGAGTGCTACAAACTGTTTATGGAAAGTTGGTATATTGATGACTTCACTCCAACCAAACTGATGTGACACCTACCTTGGGAAACGTGTCATGTATTTAGGTGGTTTTTTCGGCACATGGTTTTTTTCGATGGTTTTCTATTTTCGGTTAAAGAATTAGGGTTTTGGACTAATCCAGGGCATTGGGTTAGGGTTTTGGATGCCGCTAGCTCCTATATGTATATTGTATTGTAAACAATGTAACACAATGAATGAATATAATATATGCTGGTTTTCTCGGTTTGGGTTTCCAGGGGAAAAATCTCTTTGTAATGTTTGTATTTTCCATTGTATCTTTTCTGTTCTTTTCTGAATATCTGTTTACAATAGACATTGTACAAGGTTAGAATTTACACAGAGGTCATAATTCCATAGATCATAGTTCTTGGGTCACAGTTAAAAAGTTCATAGTTTCATAGGTCATAGTTTCTGGGGTCACAGTTCCATAGGTCATAGTTTTAGAGGTCATTCCATAGGTCATAGTTCCAGAGTTCACAGTTCCAAATGGCATAGTTCCATAGGTCATAGTCCACGAGTCATAGTTCCATATTTCAAATTTACAAAGGACGTAGTTTCAGAGGTAATAGTTCTACAGGTCATATTTCTTAGGGTCACAATTCTATAGGTCATAGTTCCTCATGTCATAATTCCTTGGGTCACAGTTCCAAAGGTCATAGTTCTAGAGTTCATTCCACAAGTCATAGTTCCACAAGCCATAGTTCTAGAGTTCAAAGTTCCAAAGGGGATAGTTCCATAGGTCATAGTTCCACGAGTCATAATTCCCGGGGTCACAGTTCCAGAGGCCATAGTTCCATAGGTCATAGTTCCTGCTGATGGAAGTTTCTCAAGAAATATGTTTGAGCAAGTAACAAAATGCCCAGGATACCCCTTAAGCTTTATGTTTCATCTTTCTAGGCTAAGCATACTCCTCAAACTATATATCTCATAGGCATGGGTGCAAAAATGGTCAAAATTGTTTTCTGTACGGGGTTGTTAGTCATCCTAGGGAATGCCCACCATTCCTTACAGGGTATCCAAAAATCAAGAAAGGAATCCTAGGATTCCTTGAACATCCCTCGAGAATTCCTACCCTCATTTAGGTGTACTTGAGACCAGTATGTCCCCATTTTGGGTACCTACCTTTGGGGGAGGCATCTCCATGTTTCATAGGTAAATATAAAGTCTCTTATTCAATAGAGTTGGTAATACATGCTAAAATTAGCATGAAAAGGAGAAGCCAAATTTATGGAACTTTGACATCAACTTTTGATTATCATGATATTCATTGATACTCATATCTAGAAGAACCCATATTTTTCTATTTCTTTGGCTCCTTTGTTCTCATATGATTATGCAAATAGATACCATATCAAAGAGCAAAGGAGATGTTAGGAACATTCCACAAAATGAGAAAAATATCCATATCACAAGAAGATAAACTCCAAAGAACCATCATAGCCGTTATCCATGTATATGTCTTCCTTGGAATTTCAAACTTAATGCTACGAAAAAAAAAAACAAAAACATTATTGTTGAACAAACAACCTTGATATTGTCTTTGAAAGCACTACAAACTGTAGCTAAAATTAAAGGAAGAAAAGCTTCCAATGGTGTAGCCAAAACATGCACCTTCAATGGCCATCTTCAACAGACTTTCAACACAATGTAATATGTTGTTTTCCAGGCACAATCGTAGTCTCTCATCTTTCAAATGCAATCCAAATTAAGGGGAAAGACAACCACAGATCATCATTGTAGAAACTACATGTGTTTGAACCAGTAGGAGTATAAGAAACACCCACCATGCATTATAGCATATTTTTATATGGGTCCAGAACCACCAGAGAAACATTGTGGGGCATTTCTCTTAGAAATCCATTTTTGGCTGAAATTTTATTTATTGAGATTGTATATTGGGGAGGTTTCTATTATATGTTAGCCCAAGTTTCCACAATAAATTCATCACTTTTACACATTGCACAAATTCTCAGAGATTATATAAACATATAAAAAAAGTATAGGAGAGTCTTGAAATCTTTAAGAGAATATCAATATCACATAAACAACATTCCCTTTATTTCAAAATAGGAGAGTCTTGAAGCCTTGAAAGCCTGCATTTCCTTATTTGATCCAAATATGTACATAAATGATCACATCAACCATGAATTCACAAATATGTGCCTATTTTGATTGATTATTTCAACGTCAATTCATTTCATATAGAACCCATAAAATGACCAGAGCTCCTTTGGGAGAAATCTTTGAAAAATACCGTGCAATCCTGAATTCTCTCTTATACCAGATATACAAGAGAAAAATGTAGATGCCTATGAGTCATGATTGTTAAACTTACATAAGTTAAATTGGGACCAATGTATGGCAATGTTATATGGTGGAATGGTCCTGCATCTTTAAGCTATATCCCTTCCTAAATTACTCAAGGAAGTAGACCTTCAAGGTTTGAACTAATGAATGTTCTAGCAATCCTGAGACCTGAATTGACTATAAATTTTAATACAAAATTACTTTACTCCATTGTTTATACTTCAACCATTTGCATGCAATTCTAGTAGTTTCCATGTAATCCCTTATTTAGTTCGGATCATAAGTATTTATAAATTTATTATTCCCATAATAGTTTGTCGATGTTGAACCATCATCCATGGGAATCACCTAAATGAAACTAGAAATGCACAAATAGTTTTAATAGACTATGCACCTGCCCACCACTGGGGCTGGATCGTGTCATTTTCCAGTTCAATAAGTCAATGTTGTTGAATCTTCAATTTTTTTAACAATGTTGCTAGACCAAAAATGGCTTTCAACTATCACCAATCTACACAAAAAAGTAATCCATCTAGGCCAAGATATAAGTTTTTGTACTAGAATGTGGAATGTGATGATCTTCTTTAGTGTTGAGTGCAACATTCTGCACTGGCCCTCTGCAACCCAATTGAATCTATCATTAAACAATTGAAGATTTTCAAATTCCACTATTTTAAAAATAATTCAATGTCTCTGAGATCAGGATCTTTCGTTCCTACCTCGCTTGGAGTCATTTCCGCATCTCCGTCTGCCTCCTGCATGGGGGTGGGGGTATCTCTGGATTCTCCGTCCATAGGAGTTGCGCTACCCCCCATGTCCCATCTCCTTTCTTGGGGTATCTGTATCCTCTTTTGTTGCTTGTCCCCTGGTGTCTTTTGCTTTTTTCTTTTCCTTTCCTCCTTCCTCCCCTTTGTTGGTCTTGTCCCATCCTTCTGTTTTATTCCTGGCCTCTAGATTTCTCCCTGTTGGTGTTTTACTTTGTTTCTTGTTAGCTCTATTTCTGTGGTTTGGTTTTATAAACCCATCCTCATCCTGATGTAATTTGGTGTTTTCTGCTTCTTGTTTTTTAATGATCTAACATTCTTTGATCAAGTGTCCTTGTTCGTGACATCTTCTGCATATGAAGGGGATCTTCTCATAGCCAATGTTTTGTATCCATTCCTCATCCCTAAATTCCAGGCTTATGGCTTCTGGGAGTTCCCTCGACACATCCATCTCTATGCAGATTCTTGCATAGGATGTGTATTGTCCTTTTAGGGTTGCTTCTGATGTCTTCACGTATTTTCCCAGTTTGTTCCCTATTTCTTCAAAGGTGGAAGGTAGCCAGTAATCTAATGATAAGGAGTAAAGTCTCAGCCATACAGGTACATTTTTGAAAGTTTCTTTCTCTGGGGATAATTTTTCCTTCCATGGTCGCATGTACTATCCTGCTGAGACGTGGAAGTATGCCCCCCCCTCAAAGATCTTATCCCTATCTTCCAGATTCATGAAAACTGCTGTAAAGAGGCCTTTCGGGCCCAGGTGTAGTTCCACTTCTCCGCTTGGCTTCCATTGATACTTAATCTAGTTGCGCAACATTCTTTCTGTGGGCCGCAAACCCATAAACTTGCAGATTAGTGCATGCGTCTTCATCTGGTCCTTGTAGAGTTGCATTTGCAGATCGTCCAGTATTACCTTGGGTATCATTGCTGTCTTTTGTTTACATGGGTTGCGCTTTTGCCCCATTGGGGCTCGCCATTTGTTGCGCAACATTCCGAGTTTCTCTGGCTTCTTCCCCCATGCCATCGCTTTTCCTCTGGTTGCTTTCCTGACTCTTTTTCGGTTATGATCCCGAGGTGCTTGTCATTGGTGCCTTGAAAAATACGCCTCGTGGGCCTTTCCCTATGTCTACTACTACCTACTTGTATGATGGGGTTCCATTACCGCCCCCCTTGGTACTCATGTTGTCCTCTGCTGTGGTCGCGACTACCAAACCCTAGCTTGCAGTAGCTCCAGTCTCATTCCAATGGCGTTGGTATCATTTTTCCAAGCTCATCATATCATATTGGTTAGACAATACCAAATTATGAAATAACAATTCCCTAAGCAGTTTAACAATTATATTTTTTGAACTTTTTCGAGGTATATTTTTCCTACCAGTTTTGCCCAAATTTTCGTCAAAAAGTTAGAGGAAAATTGTTAGAATTGAAAATATCAATTGTTGAGATTATATTTTCATTGCTTATTAGGGATTTTTTTCAAGGTGTTGAATTCAATTATGCATTCAAAAATTCAATTTCAACATTGCAAAATTGCATTTTCACCAGCAAATTCACAAGATTCAGATTCTAATGATGGTTGACATAGAACCTTTAGATTTGTCCCTCTTAATTGTTTTTTCTTATTTTTTGCAAATCTTGAAGAAATGGCTTAGATTTTGAATTCATCCCAACTGTTAAATCATTGATATTTTTCTTTTATTGCAAAATAAATTGTATTACAAAATATCTTAAAATTCATATTAAGTATTTTTTAAAACAATAAAAGC
The DNA here is from genome assembly GCA_000966675.3 of Picea glauca. Taxonomy (NCBI): domain Eukaryota; kingdom Viridiplantae; phylum Streptophyta; class Pinopsida; order Pinales; family Pinaceae; genus Picea; species Picea glauca. The sequence continues at coordinate 28,967 of JZKD02S1956501.1, forward strand.
TATTATATTTTAGTTAATAAAATTTGCTATAATTTAATTGTTAATTTACAATAAAGACAATTATTACTAATTATTATTTAAATTTAATTAATTTTACAATTTATATATATAAATAAAATTGATTTCATATTAAATATATTTACAAGTGGTAAAACTTATATTAACCTAATAACTTAGTTGTTAGATTAGAATTTATTGTGAATATTTTTGAAAATCGTAAAATTTATTATAACTTAATAATTTATTTTCTTATTTATAATAAAGACAATTATCATTAATTAATTATAATAAAAATAAGTACTGTTAATTAATTGGTATTTGAATTATTAATTGGTATTTAGTTTTATTCTTTCTTCAATTTTATAACCATAAAATTTTGGTTTTATTTTTCTTTTCAATTTTATGAAAATAAAAAATGTGAATTTTATAGAGTTAAAAATAAAAAGTTATGTAATAAAAAGATGTTAATAGAGGACTTATAATTATGAATATAAAATTTTATTTGAAAATGAAAATTTAAATGAAAACTTCTTATTGTATCCCAATTAATTGCAAAACTTATAAATTAATAGTTTTGAAGTGAAAATGTCAAAAAAAAATTGCTATTTAATAATCATAGAGGAATACTGTGTACAAAAATTAGAAATATATTTTACTTAATAATAAATAATTTTTTTTCAAATACTGTAAAGTGGTCAATGCATAATTGTCATAATTACAACTATAATTGAAAATGCTCTGAACCCAAAAATTTATTTATTATAACATGAACAAATGGTATTTCGCTGTATTTGAAGATACTCTAAACATAAATAATATTATAACATAAACAAATAGTATTACTTAGTCAATGGTAGATACTGTAAAGTAGAATCATTGTATAACTGTGATAATTGCAAATGTATTCCAAGCCCAAAAATTATTGTAAGAAACAAAATGCCATTATTTTAAAATGGTAGATCCAATTTAAAGATTGAACTATATCAATTAGTAAAATTATTAGAATTAGGCAAAAATGCAATGCCACACTAATTATGACCAGCAACTGTCACACAACTTTTTAAATTTTCAATATATGAATTTATTTTTATGGTTGGAAAGCATGGAGAAAGAATGTTCATTTTGTTCTTATGTGACACATTCTATGTGAAATAATAGGGAAGCCAGTGAAATTTTTTCTTCATGATAACCATAATGTTGCAAGAAAAAACAAGGTCTATATCAATATAGCAACAGAAAAATTCAAGATCCATATCACATTAAAAAAAAAAAAAATCAAAATCTATATCACATATACTATGGATTTATAAACATAATGTTGCAGGAAAAAACAACATCTATATCCCATATAGCAACAGAAAAATTCAAAATCCACAAAAATCAAGATTTATATTACATATACCATGGATTGTTTTTTCTTGTCAAGATCCATATCACATACTTCAAGATCTATATCACATACCCAAAAAAATCAAAATCTATATCACATATACCATGGATTTATAAGCATAATGTAAAAATCAAGATCTATATCACATATACCATGGATTTATAAGCATAATGTTGCATGAAAAAACAAGACCTATATATATACCATGAATTTATAAGCATAATATTGCATGAAAAAAAAAAAAAAAACCTATATACCATGAATTTATAAGCATAATATTGCATGAAAAAAACAAAAAAAAACCTATATTCTAAATATAGTAGCAGAAAAATTCAAAAGCCATATCACATACCAAAAAAAATCAAGATCTATATCACATATACTATGATATACCATGGATTTATAAGCAGAGACTTAAAAAAAACCGAATGCAGGTTTATTGCGGACACTGGAAAAAGTATATACAATATAGAATTGTATATACCATATCACTAATAAATCAAACTCGTTCGCTATCACTGCGTGTCTGTCTAATGTGTTCAATAATGAATCTGAATGTTAAACCTGTTCGCTATCACTGTGTGTTTGTCTAATGTGTTCAATAATGAATTTGAATGTTATTTTGGTCGTTGGAATTTGATTATAATTGTATAATGTGTTCAATAATAATGACTCAGGATAAATATGCAACCAACAAAGTAATACATCATTTAACTATGTGATAATAAATATTTACGCTGAAAGGTGTATATCTATTGACAATGGGCATAATTAATGATCTTTTAACCTTATTTAACCTTAAACTCTAATCTGATGGCTATGCATTGAAGATGCTGGCATATTCTTAGTCGTCCTCCAAAATCAATGGGTCAGATTTATTGTTCATAACTTTCTTGCATTTATCAAAGCATCCGTTAACATGTTTACTTTTTAACATTTACCTAATCACATTAAAAAATTACTGTAAGGATATATAATTGCCAAGTTTAAATAATTAAGTAGAATTAAACCGTACAACCAAACGTTTCATATTACCACAGACAGATTATGGATTACCACAGAAATTTTATAGTTAGCAACTGTGCTAGTAACTAGCACAACAGCAAAATAGCTGCTGGTGAACGCCGAAAGATTGAGAAGATGAAATGAATCTTTAAAAGAATATATTAAATTTTATTATCTATTAACAAATAAACTGTTGGGCTTCATTTCTCTGGTGTTAATATTTTAATTTCTGTTAATCACTTACGTGACAATCAGTTAGCTATCAAAGTAATTTTTAAATATGATTAGGTAAATGTAAAAAAGTAAACACATAAACTGATGTCTTTATAATAGCTAGGAATTTAATGATTGAAATCACAGCCATTTATTTTGTGTGACTACTAAGAATATTCCAGCCATATTTAATTCTGTCCATAGAAAACTTATTAAGCATTAAACCCCTATTAAATCTGCCCATTGTCAATAGGTATACGCCTTTCAACGTAAATATTGTACAAATTAAAATATATAACATTATTTTAGTTTATTGAATTCAGATACCACTCTACTCAAACTCTCCATTAATTCCACCATATAACGACCCAACTTCAATCATAACTCAAATTTCTATCAAATTCTTCAGCGAAAAGAAAATCTTCTGCCTCGAGATTAGCTTTTTACTCCCAATGAGACGCTGCATTCCGTAGATGTGTGAATTGACTTGATATATGTCCACCAAAGTGGCGAATTCGAATCCCTGGCGAAATCAATGGCCGCTGCTTTCTATATTGATTGGCTCCTCCCTGGTCGTTTCTCTTTTTGTTGTTTGCGGTGGGCTCGCCACTGAAGTAAGGCGGACGAGAAGGATTCCAACTTAAAACCCCAAATAAAAGGATGTTGTAATTTGCTTGCAGATGAGAAGGGGACAAAACTGAGAAGCTACCAGAATTCGATAGGATGAAAAAATCTCCTTTGCAAAATCAAATTTCGAAAGGGCACCGGAAGGAAAAAAAAAGAAAAAGGAAAATCAAATTTGAAATGGGCACCAGAGGGAAAAAGAAGGTTGTGGCACCATTAATATCGCTCCCCACGTCAACTTGATCAGGTTTCGAGACTGTGCCGATGACGGTGTTAAATGGTAAGCCTACGCCGTTTATGTCTTGCCCCGTTCCGTGGAGTAAAGTCCCCGTCGACCGGAGAATGCAGTGGACTGAATTCTAGATCGGACGGGAAGATGGACGAAAAGCGGTGGTCGGCAAAGGTAAATTTCGTTTGCCCTTTAGCCTACGCCGAAAATTAATATGAAAAACATAATATTAATATGCAAAACATTGTTCAAGCTCAGCGATATGGGCATTGGGATGGTTGCATTTCACGTTTCAGACTGTTAGTAGGAGAACCGGCTGTCACGGTCATCGTCGTCCACAAAAATAAAAAAATCAATGGAGAACTGTGAACATGGGACGGCTGCGTCATTGTTCGTCGAGTGGAGAACCAGCGAGCCGGTCGTCATTATTCGTCGTTCATTAAAGAACCTGCAGTATGGAAAGCAATGTCAGTACGCTTTTTCGATTTGAAAAGGATAACTAGTCAGTCAGGAAAAACATCGTTTTTCAATGACCTCCAAGCGTGCTTATAGCCAATGCCAATGCCTCAGCCTGCTTATAGCGTGCTTATAGCCAATGCCAATGCCTCAGCCTGACTACGAGTGTTCGTGAATCATGAGGATTAGTTAACGCTAATTTCTTTGAAGTTGCGGGCAATGGATTTCTGTTAACTAACTAACGTTCATCACAACGCGATTATAAATATTTGCGGGACGTGCGACAGCTGATTGTTCAACAATAATTTTCCATTCACACTAAAAGAGATTGATGAGGGCATCTTGTATTTGGTTTATGCCATAAATCCCAATAATTATGGTGTTAAGGTTTGGTCTTGGTTAATGGAAAAGGTGGAGAAAGAAAGTGAATCTATGGTGCATCTGTTGGATCTCTAGGGGAGGTCGACCTGTACTCATCAAAATAGTCCTAGAGGCGATTCCTATTTTTTGGCACTTAATGGCATAGATCCCAAAATATATTATTATCCGGATATGAAAATAGTACTTTAACTATCCAGAGAGTAGTTTAGAATACAAAGGACTCCACGTGGTAATTTGGAAATGCCTTACACTTCCCAAGGAAAGTGGCGGGTGGGATATTAAGGATGGAGTAAAATTTGGGTAGGCTCTTGTGGCCAAATCCCTGTGGGTTTTGCTTACACAAGAGAGTCTTTGAAAAAACATACTCATTGCAAAATACATATTCCCCCTTTCTATTGTGGATTGGATCGGAATCAGAACAAGCACAACCTGATTACATCTTCACAATGAAGGGCATTGTCACAAACATTTCCAATCCTTGGCAATTATCTAGCCTAGAGAGTAGGTAATGGTTCCCAAGTCAGGATTGACTTTGATGTGCTCATAGGGTGTGTTGGCATAATGTTTCTTGAGGATAATCTTATCTAGACTCTCAGAACAAAAGGATTATGCACTTTGAATCAGTTAGCAAATTGGGAGGTGACAACAATCTGGAATCAAGCTTAGCACTCCTCAACTGACTTGGAGCTCGATGTACATTGGGAATAAGATTGGAAGAATTATATCTCCACTCTTCACCAATAACCAGAGAATATGGATGAACTTGCATGGGAATATCCACACTTTGGAGGCTCATACTTGGCCAAGCTCAAATATTGCTCATCGAGGAAATGTGAAGAAGAAAACACTATATGGTGGCACACATTGATATGGAAAATTAAAGGGCCCTCGAAGACTACCTTCTTCTTTTGGTTCATGCTCAAAGGTCGTGTTTTAACCTGTAATCAACTACAAATAATTTGTCATCATGGACCGGGTATTTGTCCTCTCTATTTTCAAGAGGAAGAATTGATCTTACATCTATTCCTTCACCGTGCCTTTGCAAACTGGTTTGGTTTGACTTGGAGAATCACACAAGTATTATGTGTCTTTGGTAAAAAGTTAGCATCTCAAATTGCTTCAAAGAATTCTTCACGAATCCTAGTTTCTTTAATTGGAAATCTCTACCTCTTTTAGTATTGTGGGGTTTGTGGTTGACACACAATGAACAACTATTTGAAAATAAAGTTTGGCTGCCCTTCAAAGTTTCTCAACAGGTTATTGCTCTCACTCATATCTTCAAATCCCCCCCCTGTGTTAAGCACCCAATATTTATTACTCCACTAAGCATTGATACTTCCATGCCTTCAAGATTCTTTGACGACATCTGTCAAGGTCCCAAAAAGAAGTGTGGAATAGGCTTCTCACGGTACCTCTCCTCGACACACTACATTCATGGAAAATAAAATATTGAAATAGGTTCAAATAATATTGCAAAGTTCTCAACTCTCTTGGCATTACTAAAGCTAGCAACCTTCAAAGGAATTCATAATTTTCATATCTATGAAGATTGCAAGTTGTGCATTACATGGATGAAAAACGTGATACATCTTCAACATCTAAACTTGATACAATCAGGCCAAAAACTCTATTACACTGCTAAATCCTTTAAAAATTTAATTCTTACTCATATTTATAAATTTAATTCTTACTCATATTTATAGGTAACTAAATACAAAAGCTGATACACTCTCAAAAGAAGTGATTCAATTACAATCAAATTCTCTTGTTTGGGAGGAATTTCTTGAGGGCTCTTCCATAGCCCATGAGAACAGTTTCTATTAAAAATAGCTTTTTGCTAGTTCTTTTGATGTATCTTTTTTGATATACTATGGTTGATCTTTGAGAACAATTACATAATCTTTAATATGTGCTCTTTTTGTTGACTTGGTTCGTTGACCATTCTCTTGCTTGCTTCAGTTCATTTTGATTGTACATCCTATTAGTCCTATTATCCTATTGGTTCGTTGACCATTCTCTTGCTTGCTTCAGTTCATTTTGATTGTACATCCTATTAGTCCTATTATCCTAATAGAAAGTAAGATTTTTTTTCGTGGAAAAAATGTAATTTATGTACATAGCCCATGAGGACACTTTATAGCTTTTTGTTAGTTCTTTTGATGTGTCTTTTTTGATATACTCCGGTTGATCTTTGATAACAGTTACAGAATCTTCCATATGTGCTCTTTTTGTTAGTTACAGAATCTTCAATATGTGCTCTTTTTGTTAAATGTAATTACTAATTTCAAATAAGCATGTAATTAGTAAATTCAAATAAATATGGTGTAATTAATTTTTTGAAAACAAAATTGATATAATTAATTTTTAATTTAAAAAATATGATAATTAATTATCAATTTTTTAATAAAATAAAAATTATGGTTTTCAAATCGTTTTCATACTTAAAATGTACAAATAGATTATCGTAGTCGTCACCCACTATATTCCAAATAATTAATTGAATTAGAAAATTATACACAAAGTATCGATAATGAAATGTTGTGTATAAATTTGAAACTTTCAAATTTTCCAAATAATTAATTGAATTAGAAAATTATACACAAAGTATCGATAATGAAATGTTGTGTATAAATTTGAAACTTTCAAATTTTTAATTTTTAATTATCTTTGATAATTATTTTTTCTCAAAAATCTAATATTAAAAAAATTAAAATGTTTAATAAGTATTGATTATAAATGTGATGTAACTAATTTATAATTTAGAAAATTATAATTAATTATCATAATTAAGGTAAATTTTATAATAAAGATGAAAAAATTATTAATCAACTATAATATATTATACAAAATCAAATACATAATAATAGTAATAAATTTAAAGTCAACTAAATAACAATCATTCTCTCATTTATGAAGATGATGATGATGATGATGATTAACGTCCATCAAGACCAATTGGTCTATCAGACCTGAAGAAGGTAAGAGATTACTTCAATTTCTTTAAAATCACATTTCTATGCTAAAAAAACATTGAGAGAAGCGTTCCAACATTGAGAGGTTATGAAGATCTCTAATGTGACAAATATTTTTGAATTGGGATCTAATATGATCACCATAGTTTTGATGACTTAGGAGGTTATGAAGATCTCTAATGTGGAAAATATTTTTAAATTGGGATCTAATATAGGTATAGGTAGGGAAATCTAAGAAGAAGTGTTTTTCATCTTCTACCCGCTTAGTGTCACAGAGGTGACAGATTCTCTCATCCCACAATGTTTTTGGAGTTGTCCAACACTGAGTTTCACTATGTAGCTCATGAGAGTTTGTTCTTATTTTAGCAATGTTGATTTTCTTCTTTGCACTTCTCAAAACTGAGAGGTAATTTTGATCTTCTAAATTAGGGTCGACCACCTCCTTGTAGTATCTTAATTTCCTTTTATCCACTAATTCCTTATCACACCACATAGTCTCCTTAAATTTAGAAGTGATAATATTATAATATTTGTAATACTATCGATATTCTGCATGATGGATCCTTCTTGTATTCCCCAACGATTTAGCTAAGATTTGGCATCTTTATGCCATCCCCGCTTGAGTCGTTGGTAGTTTTGGCTAGAGTTTGAAGAAATTTTGGGGAGCCTCATGTCATCCATGTTGTTTATCTTCTTCTTGTGTGTTAGATATCTAATCATAGCAATGCTCTCAACGGGGGAAAGGCTTGCTTCTATAAGGAGGATAAGATAGGGAGTATTTCCCTTAATTTTGAGATTATAAGTTATAACATTCTTTTGGATATGTTCTATCTTTCTTCAAGGTTCTCTAGATATAATGCAACCTCAAACTTCACATCCATGTAAGATAACTGGAGCGACGAGGGTGTGAAAGAGGTTTTTTTTATCCCAAAGCCAAAGATCTGCCAATTTACAATTGTTTTCGAGCCCATAATAAGCTTTATACCCTCCATTTATCCCTTTTTCAATGCTATAGTTCCAGTTGAGCTTGTGGTGGATATTGATTCCAAGATACTTGTATGAAGGCGCTTCCTCCAAGATATTGTTTTCATAAACAAAAGTATCATAGGTGATCCTTTTGGATTTAATTATCATAACCTTTTTTTTTTCCATGTTCACAATCATGCCCATGCTAGAGAAAAAATCCTTGAGGATTATTAGTTGCTTACCTAGGTCATAGGGACTCTTCGCCATAAGAACAATATCATTAGCATAAAAAAGGGGATGATGACTATAGTGGGATTCGGGACAACACAACCTGCATCCTCCAAACTTCTTGTTTCAAAAATACCTTTGTCCTAGAATGTGATGCTTCCGGGAAAGGAATTGGAGCAGTTCTTATGCAAGAGGGTCGACCTTTGACATTTACCAGCAAACAAATGTCAGAGTGACATTTGGGAAAATCAATCTATGAAAAGGAAAAGTTGGCTATTTTACATGCCGTGGATCTTTGGCGCCCTTATCTATTGGGGCAACGCTTCCAAATTAAGATAGATCATCAAAGCCTCAAGTATTTTCTTGAACAACATCTTTCCTCCCCAAAGCAATAAAAATGGGTGACTAAGCTCTTTGGATATGATTATGAGATAATTTACAAGAAAGGTAAATAAAATGTGATTGTTGATGCACTTTCTAGAAAATATGAAGATGAAGGGTCCCTTTTTTATCTCTCATTCATTGTACCAGATTGGCTCCAAGTTGTTCGCCAAGAATGGCTACACGATCCCAAAAGTTTGCATCTTATACAATAATTGCATGCCAATTCTCCAGTTTCCCCAGGATACTCTTGGCTCAATGATAAGCTTCGATACAAAGTCCATTTGTAGTTAAGTAAACAGTCAAAACTTAAATCCACGATACTTTTTGAGCTTCATGCTACACCCACCGCTGGGCACTCAGGGTTTACCAAAACCTATGACCGGGTCAAACGTTCTTTTTTCTGGGATGGTATGAAATAAGACGTTCACAATTTTGTGGTTGGATGTGATGTTTGTCAATGCAACAAGGGTGAAACAGTCAAAGCTCCTGGAACATTACAACCTCTTCCGATTCCACCTGCTATTTGGAGGGATATCTCTATGGATTTTATTGTAGGCTTACCTAAATCGAGCAATAAATTAGTCATCATGGTGGTAGTTGATCATTTTCCAAGTATGCTCATTCTGTGCTCTTCATCACCCATTTATAGCCTCCACTGTGGCTCAACTTTTCATGGATCAGGTCTTCAAGCTTCATGGCATGCCTCATTCTATTGTTTCTGATCGTGACCCAACTTTCACCAACAATTTTTGGCAAGAACTGTTCAAGATACAAGGCACCCAATTGCATCTCAACACAACTTGTCATCCCCAGACTGATGGTCAAACTGAAGTTGTCAACAAGTGTTTGTAAACATATTTGAGGTGTTTTTCATTGAAAAGGAAAAATCAGTGGGCTCAATGGTTACCACTAGCTGAATGGTGGTACACCACTTCTTACCATACAATTACCCGCATGAATCCTTTTGAAGCGGCATATGGACAAAAGACACCTTCAGTTCTTTCATGCTTTCCAGATGTCTCGAAGGTCCATGCAGTTGACCAAACACTTATAGTTCGAGAGGCTATTCTCTATACCCTCAAAGAGAATTTGGTCATGGCCCAAAATTGCATGAAGCAACAAGCAGATCAAGGTCGCTCTGAACGTCAATTTGCAAAAGGAGATCAGGTGTTTCTTCGACTGCAACCTTACAAGTAAAATTCCCTCAAGGCTGACCATTGTCAGAAACTGGCGCCTAAATTTTATGGTCCTTATACCGTTCTCAAGCATGTGGGACAGGTGGCCTATCAGTCATCTTTGCCCAATCATTCTAAGCTCCATCTTGTTTTTCATGTTTCTTGCTTAAAGAAGGTGATTGGAACTAAGTGCCAAACCCAAACCAACCTTCCCGAGTTGGATGAATAAGGATCCATTTGGCTACAACCACAAGCAGTTTTGGAACATCGTGAGCATCGTCTGTGTCAGCGCACCATCAAGGAAGTGTTAGTCCAGTGGAAAGATACAACTCCAGCAGATGCCACTTGGGAACCAACTACCATTCTGCAACAATTTCTTCATCTCAAGCCTTGAGGACAAGCCTGTTTTTAAGGGGGAGGACATGTTAGGGACCTAACCCCTCACGTAGGTAGAATAATATATTTCCATGTAATAAAGGTCAATATTAATAAGGCTTAGCAATAAGGAATAATAAGTCAAATGTAAGAAAACCTAATAGAAGCTCCCGCTTCAAGAATGATCTTCCTCTAGATTGTTCTTTTGGATAGACATATTTAGTATAAATAGGAGTAGAGGGTATGAGAAGTTTTGTCTTGCATATTATTGTAATAGAGATATGCTCTGCTGGAGGTCTCCCCCTCGAAGAGGCAAGTGAACATTGCTCTCAATAATCAAAGTGCTCTCTCTGGTGATATTTTGGTATTATTTTGGTATTATTGTGGTGTTGTTTTGGTTATATCATTGTTTATCTGCCATGTCTAGCTAATTATTTCTGTTTTGCATACTATTTTTTATTTGGAATATTACACTTTTTGAGGAGATTTTCCATTCGATGGGAACCAATGATCTCAGGGGATCCTGCTGTGATGCCTTGGAACTTATATTGTTGTCCCTCCTATTAGAATTGCATGGTTAATTCCTTAAAATCCATAAGAATAGGGCTGAGAGTGCGTAACCATTCGACATTGAACACAATGTCACAACCACCCATGTCTATATCAAACATATGGGATTTCAAGTGATACTTACCAATTTGGAGCCGAACATTTTTACAACGTCCCCCACATTTCATGGAACCTCCATTGGAAATCATGATTTGAAAATTATTGACAAAACATATGTAACAATTGAATTCTTGGGCAATGCGGCGATGAAAAAATTATGGGTGCTACCACTGTCAACAAGGATGATGAATTTCCAATTCTTAATGTAACCAATTAACTTGAGGGTTTGGGGAGCAGAGAATCCAGTGAGGGCATTAAGTGAAATCATCGGTTCAACTTCTGGTGGATCAGAGGTGGGGTCAGATTAGATGGTGGTGGTAAGTCATCCACAGGTGAAACAACTGCCTCTTATTTAGAAACATCCTCACTCATGGTCATTAAAAGATTTTGTTCCTTACACTTGTGCCTAGGAAAATATTTGTCATCACAGTTATAACAAAGACCATTGAGTTGGCGTTCATCCATTTAAGCTCGGGTTAATTTATGGATCTTGAGGGAATTTGTAGGAGGGGCATGATTGGTGGGTTTAGGGCGAGGAAGAAAGGATGATTTTTGGATCTGGGAGGAGACAATCTGTTGTTCTTCCTTGGCTCATTGAGTAGCTTTCAACCAAGTCTGTGGGCATGCCATGAGAACATGGGCACAAATTTCATCTTTTAGGCCACTGATAAAGCATCCCCTAAAGAAGAAATCCAACTTTTCCTCCATTTTGAAATACAATTGCTCAAATGCTACGATAAAGTCTTCCACTATCCCAAACTACTTCAACTTGGTCAAACGACCTAAATGGTGGGTGTCAAAATCCCTGCAACAAATTGTGTTGAAGCAACATACCCTTGGCGTGCCTTTCTACGCCATTGCTACCATTTATAGTGTTTCAAATCCATATGTAGGTTACCATAACGAAGCTTGGCTAAATCATTAGTAATGTCACACAAAGAGAAATAAAGTTCCATTTGAGTGACCCAGCTTATGGGATCTGAGCCATCCAATTTGTTCACCTCAATTCTAGGAAGGCGTAGGTCTTGAGGAAGGTGGGTGGAATGAGGAACTTGGTAATGGGAAGATTCATGGTCTTCCTAATAGGATGGTTGTTCAGAAGAGGAAGGGTTTAGGGAACGACCCATCAATTGGTCAAGTGTGTCTTCGATATCTTTGATGTTGACACATTGGTCTTGGAGGGTTTGAATAGAGGAATTGAGCTTTTAAATGTTGGAATTGAGATTCTTGATATCCTCCTTGTTCTGTATGTTGTCAACAACCAATGTATTGAGTTCTTGGGTGCGAGTGGTGACCATTTGAGTAGAGGTAAAAAATGGTCAGGTAAATGGGATAGGTGGTGAATAAGGTATCGGGAAGGGTGGGTGGGACCACTGAGAAGAATGGGTACAGGTGATAAGTACCATGGGGATTAGGGAGAAAAAGGGAAACTAATGGGATAGAGTCCAAATAAGGGTGCCGAGAAAGGGGTTAGGTCCACTAAAACAATTGTATTAAAAATGATAGGTACCATGGTAATCAGGGTGAAGAGAGGAATCCAATGCGATAGGTCCCAAATAAGTGTGCGTTGACGGGAGAAAATGACCACTTGTCAACATAAGGGAAGCAAACCAATCCAAGGTTCTTTAAATCTAACCCCAACCGTTTAGTGTGTATGCTTTTGATGAGTTTAAGGGATTCGTTAGCCACAAAATGTTTTTTCTCCCCGAGAGGAGACTTCGTTTAAGTTCTTCTAAATTCAAGAAAATGATTTAAACCTAAATATGAAGAGAATATAAAACCAAAACTATCCTAAATGTGATACAATAATGATAGACATACAACTACATAATCACACGAAAAAAATAAAAAAAGTAAAATCTTATCCTGCAGGAGCAAAACAATCTAAAATCAATTCATTTTGTGTGTGTAGATAAATGATCTAAAATGTTGAACTCATTCATCATTAAGACCATTTAAGCTATTGCATCTAGATAAAATGAAAATCATGAAAAATGCAAAATACTTTTAATAATGCATAACCTGAATCAATTTACAATTAAATAGATCAAAATAAATGATAATAATAATATTTGGAAAGAAATTTTAAAATACTATAATTATAAAATATTAAATGAAAGACCGAAAAACAAAGTTAAGATTCCATTCAAACTTACAGAAATCAATGATAAATAGAAATGAGTATGCCTTTTATTACTATGATAAAGACATTCATACATATATTTTGAGACCATTTCCCAACTTCACACATCACTTCTTCATAAAAATGTTGATCTACCAACTGCTGGTGGAGCCTATGTTATTATTCCTATGAAAATACACAATTTACAAATGAAACAAAATGAATAAAGGATAACAATCCTTTTCTCCTTTCAGGAGACTCCTCCACCTTCCTCCAAGACTCATCTTACTTTGTTTTATAATAACAAAGTTAGGATACCCAAAGGTTGGTTACAAAACTGATAATCAAGAATAAACAACACTCTCCTAAAGACTAGGGCAACGCCCAAATTTGAACAACAACTCAGCTTCTTGTATTACATGAAGATTTCCAATATAGAGAAGTCTAGTGGACATAACAAGCTTCAATGAAAACATACTTGAGCATAACCGAATGGCTTATAAGTTTGTTGCATTTTCCTTAAGTTTGGTGCCATATACCATCAATAGCCAAAGCATCGTATATCAATTGATTAAATTTAGATATTCATGGTCAAGCCTCATACCATCAATTGCAAATCACAAAATTAGAAATGTATCAATTACTAAAATATTCTAAGAATGGAAACATAATCTATGATTCTGTATCTATTCTAAATAAATAAAGTTTACAACTAATTAGAAAACTAAATCAAGTTATATCAAACAAAGATTCATATTCTCTACAACAACTTCACACCAAATAAAATACTGAAAGCTACAAATATAAATAGATGCAAAGGATAAAATGATGAATTATTGGACATTAACGATTTGGAACTCATAACAAAATCGGTGGTCATGATCATATTCAAACCAAACTTTTACAAATCTGGAAACAAGCAGATGGGTACATGTCATCTCTCATTCAAGGTTTCATTGGATAATTTTATTAACAAGTAAAGGAGCGTCTTGTTTAACCTATTTCACAGACTCATCATCTTATAATTCTTAAAAAAAAACTTTCAAATTGTCGCCCAGGTAATGAGTATTTTATTTCTCAATATGGGTATGACTTGAATTCACAACAAATATTTTTTTCAAGTGTCATTTAATTGAGGCATCCAAAATTCAACTATCATTAGAATGTAATAAAAAAAATCTCTCCAGATGAGTTTCAAAGATAGAAGAGAAAATTTGATTCATGCCCCATAGAGACCATAAGAATAGTAATGAGACAACAAAATACTAAATCATAGTGACCCTTAAAAGAAAATCTATTTGCATACCTTGATGATGAGATAAGTGTTTGGACTTAAGTGACTTCAATACCACTATAGTCTTTTTTTTTTACTCATGTGGAGTTATACTTCGATATGAATAATACTGCAGTGTTAGAATGCCCAAATTATTACGAGGAAAAAAGCAAAGTCGAAATGCCCAAATTCTGAACAGGAGAAATCTTGTCTGTTCCCTTTCTATTTTGTTTGTGTCCCGTGGTTTAGGGTTTTTTCATGGTTTCTACAAACAAGGGTTTACCTTGTCCTATAACTCTTTGATATATGTGCAAGGTCAAACAATAATACTCGACCCAATATCTCAGGGCACCAACTAAGGAGGGTAGACCGTACCCTTAGCTGTACTACCTCGTTACCTAGGTACTAGAGAGTATCTTCCCGAGTGTTGTTCTCGGTGGCACTATAACAGTCAGGTAGTCGATCAGTTTATCTATATAGGGATTTAGGATAAATAGGTTGATCCATATACATGTATTGTGTGACGCGCTACCACTCGAAGGGGTACCAACAAGGGTTACAAGGGTGGACAACAATGCACGCTTAAGTACCACTTGTAGTTCTTGCATGTATGCTTCCCTGACCGCAGATTTATGCAAAGAATGACATATCTTTGTAGATTTAAGATGTTGCAAAATGTCTCTACCTTGAAAAAAAAGCCACAATTTTCTATCGAGGAAAGTGCTCTGATACCACTTGTAAGGTACTAGATGTTAAGCCCTAATATTGGCTCATTACCCCTTAATTGGGGCATATTATATTAGTAATGTTATTTTATTTATGTCGGTTTTAGGCCATTAGTTGTAATTATACCTCCTAGTCTCC
>JZKD02S1956501.1:47351-59505 GCA_000966675.3 Picea glauca
GAGAGAGAGTTATTTCTTGCCTTTTTTCCCCCATTTTTGCTACATTTTTCTCTTCCCCAATTAATTACCTGCTCATTTTATTGGCTTTCAATATTATGTTTCATGGGGTTTTAAGCACTACAAAAACTTGGTAACATACTTATGGAAAAGGAAACATGTTCTACTGAGAAAAAAAAATCGAAATATTCTAAAACTGGATTATTATCTATAATATGACACTTAGAGAAAGACTATTGAGCAAAGTTATATCCAACACTCCATTGTGTGCAAGAAAATACTAAAGTAGAACATTGCAATACAATTTGAAACATACATGCCTCAACACCAAATGTTATGCAAAAGTATCAAATATAATATCCTTGATGATTAGATTTTCTGAAGTAAGTTCTAACATTCCCACTAATATATTCCAAGCGAATCCATTTAGGAACAACGAGGAATCCACAATATAATCTTACACTAGAATTTGCATCAGGATATTGTAAAAGGACAACCACAGTAACATAAATAAATTCATATAAACAAGAAAAAAAAAATAGAATCTAAAATTTCTCTCCTGAAGGAATTTAATCATCGATTTGATTTTTTTAGCATAGGCTCATTATAATTATCATTCAACTCTGTTTTAGGTCATTTAAAAAGTATTCATAGTTGTGGAAGATTTTCTAGAATTAAACTATGCTAATTGTGGCAGATGAATCAATATAAATAGAGGATTGGATGAGATACATTGAACACCCACTAGCTAATCCCCACTGCCACAACAAAAAAAAATATATATGTGTGGTTGGTGTGAAGATAAAGAAATCCTGCTTCAAGAATTAATTTTCTCTTAAAATCCATCTTATCTTAGATTAAACTAGTTGGCTAGCTATAGGAATTGACCTTTAATAAATATATTCTTAGATTCCAATCCGCATTGCATATTTTTCATTCATAATTAAATGATGGAGGACATTATATACTCTTTCAACAAAATCCTAGTTTACTGTATTAAAACCATTCTCTTTTCATTAAGTTGAAGATGTATCAACCAGACTAAAATCATATAGCATTGACATATTTATAAGAACCAATCAAAGTGTTCAACATTAAACTATAGAAAAATCAAAATCAAGAAAAATCTATTAACTCTTATGCCCAACATTTAATGCATGCAAAAATTTAAATTCCAAAGCTCACTCAAAACTATGTTTAGTGTAATCACATCCACCTTAACAACATGAGGACTGTGAGATTATTAAGTTTAACCTCTCCAAATAGGTACCAAAACAAAACCCTTTTGTTTTCATAGAAGAAATTTGCAGCAGGATGTGTGTCTATAGATGAATTTAAAAGTAAGTTTTGTGCATTGAGATTCAGAGGAAGGGCTTGTTAGTGCTTGCAAAACTGTAGGAGCCCACAAGAGAGGCTCAGACACCATTGATGCCTACAAGGTAAACCAAAATCCTTGTTTCTTGTTGAAGCAAGTTGGCTTGCAGAAGCCTGCGAATGGAATTAGGCTATGATAAAAGCTCACAATGAGATTTTAACCTTGAAAAACAAGGGTTGTGAATTCAATGTGTGATATTATTTACCACTACCTCAATATTTCACACATAAATTAACTACAACATCCTAATACTAGCCATGGCCCATAATTCTTCTCTTAATTTTGCATTGTCAACATTTACCAGCCAATCCATGGAGTGCTAGAATATACAAATAACCATGACTGCTTCAAGTTCAATTTGATTTATAAAATCAAGGATCTCAATGTGCTAGGAAAAATTATAATATAAACTATAGACCATAAATCCATTATACTAAATACAGACTTGCAATTTTTAATTATGATATACGAAAGGGTTTACATGTTTGAATACAAGTAAACAATAAGAAGCAATTCCCATTATATATTTTTCTTAATCTCTGAATTTATTGAAATAACATATAATTGTTTTCTTCAAGGTAAAATCTACGATGACACTCATCATAGTTATTTTTATTGATGATACTTTTTTTGAGTAGGGAAAAGATGATTTGTGTTAACAATATAAATGCATGATTGTGTGCCTATACAATAATGTCTAGTTCTCAAATGCCATAGCATTTGAAGTACACACATTACTTGTAACTCTCCTTATAAGTACTTAATACATATTTCCAAGTGCTCACTCTAAATGTAAAATATTGATGTATTTTAATTTTTGTATCGTGAGCAAACATGTGTTTAATTACACATCACTCCTATAATCAAGGGTCAACTAAGATCAATATCAACACCCAAGATGTAATTGATTGTATGCAACATTAGTTTAAATAAGCAAGAGACGGCATTGCACTCTCGATCAAAGATATCTTTCTACTTAAGGGAGCTCCTCTGCCATATAAATATATAGAGTTGAAAATACAATATCCACATATTCTTGAGCAAAGTCGACATTTTTTTTTCACTTTAAAAATTCTGTTGAGTCTTTCTCACCTTACTCCATCTTTGGCCCAGTTAATTTGTTAATTAGAACTTCATCTTCAGAGGAAACTTAATTTTTAGTTATGTACAATAGTTGAAATATTTCATGCATGTTGTTCATGGAACAACTCTAACTTTCCCTTTGTTAAGGAATTGAAATGATAATAAAATTAAACACAAAATACATATATGCACTAGATTTTGGGCAACTATGTGTTCTAAAAGGAAACTGCCCATTTTGTTTTGCAATGAGGGACTATCTACCAAAGACTAATGTATCTCTATGAAAGCAGGAAATCGTCTAAAATGTATTTTAAGAAACAACCCTTAACTTTACACAAGTGAAAGGCTATAAGACTATTTTAATGCATATCCACCACATTTACTTGATAATTAATTTCCAAACACTCTCACACTCACAATCCACGCTCACCATGATCTACAGTTCAATGGCCTAGTTAGTACAATGCTTTGACCACTTTATATAAGTATCAATGTTAAAAGGTAATGTTATAGAAGTAGACAATACAATGGATAGAATAGATTCATTGCAGACAATTCTTCTGCAACAAATTACTACCAGTTTGAACTTGGAGAAGCACATAACCAAGGTCTACAAGAGATCTAAAGAGTTAATAAGAATGAAAGTAGAGAACCAGAAAATAAGCAATGTTAAAATTTCAATTAATTTGTTAGGAAAATGGATGTGGATCATTATTCCCCTTTACCATCAGAGGTGCCTTGCAATCCATACCAAATGCAAAGCAAAAGGACTTACAAACTGCATATGATTTTACGTCTATTGTATTTAAATTTACTCTTGTTGTGTGTCGAGGGAGCACCTTATTGTGCATATCCCACTTGGTTATTTGCTCAAGCATGAATTGGATCCAAAATAACATCTTCCATGTGTTGAATTGGAATCCCAAAGTTTGTATAATTTTGTTGATCCTCTATTCCATTTTCAGGTGTAAATCCAGATTTTGTAGGTGTCTATTATGTGAGATTGTGACATGAGATTCTTGGTTAAAGAGCCTAGTGATTTCTTATATATTTTCTCATATGACTTTAATAGGGTAAATAAGCAATTGTATGTGGGATACAAGTAGAGTTTTGATTGAGGGTGCTACATCGTGATATCAGATCTTGTTACAAGGCTAGGACACATAGAGCTTGTACCTCTCCATGACACACAGAGATGTGATGTCTTCTCTCCTAAAGGTAGATTAGGCCCTGGTGTTATACAAAACTATAATTCAGTTTGAAAATTGCTCCGAAATAGAACATCATGTGTGCTAACTATTAACATCACCACAAATCATCCTTTGTCAACTCTCAAATACCTTTGTTCTTCTGTAGATTTCACATGAACAACCATATTTGAAGGAGCATTAAAGTATGTCATGATTATGTATGTTAAACTTTTAACATGGGTTGAACTGGCTCTACAAAATGTATTATCCTATCCTTGCGAAAATCCTTCCTAATTTTAAAATCTAGCTTCAGAAACAATTTTTGAACAAAATATTAATTTACATAACTTTCCCATTGTGTGGTTAGGTAATGTAAGTATTGACTAAAATCTGTTTTAACATAATTGAGAAATAATAATCCTGTTGAATTCCTCAAACCTCAATTTGTTAATAGCTGAGATATGAGAACATTTACAAACATTTAGATTATTGTAAAAGAAATGAAAGGAGCAAAGACACCTAAATTAACATACACAAGACAAAAAACATGAATCAAAAGAAAATATTTGCCTGAGAAAACCCTACTTTTCCCAACCTCTCATTGTAAAATTTTAATATTTTCTCACTATGGTCTACCTTACCCACATGGAATGAAGCTAGGGAAACTCCCAAGCAATTTTACAGACTAGATGCCCCTCAGACCTGACACCTAAGCTGAAGCAATTTGACTCATTGTAGTGCAAACTCTCATGACAGGCTTATTGAAACACTATATGTAATGAATCTTGGAAATAACTTACACCTCTTATACTTTATGCCCCTCGAACATTATTGATATCCTCAATGCCTTACTAACTTAATCATTGAAGGCTTGAGATTACATGATTGATGTAACCAGTTGCTACTTTCATTGTCTAAGTAGTTTCTAGAGAGAGAGATCAGGTTGAAGACAATATGGAAATACAATACCTTTGTCCTGGTGAAGTTTCTCAATCCTATGATCATGTTCAACTTCTTATGAAGAATTAAGATATTTTGGGCCAGAATAATTTCATGTGTCACAAGTTAGCATGAGTCTCTAAATTCCATATACATTGAAACTTGCATTGGGTTTAGAAAAGGTTTAACAAATGTATATAGGAGTGGATTGGAAAAGGTAGAGACCCACAACCAGGCAACATGTTTTATTGTTAAGAATCTGGAAGGTCAATAGTTTGAATTTTTTTTACTTTCAAAAACATAGTTCAATAGAGGTTTAAAAAGGAAAAAGTAAAGGGTACAAAGTTTCTTGAGGAAGCAATAAGTAGGTGTTGATATTGGAAGCTTGTATAGAAAAATGTTATAAAAAACATAGAGAAAGTAAAAGGGTTATGAAATAAATGTTTCAGATTTTGTTTAGAAAGAGGTCAACTTTAGATATTCAAGAGGGTCAAAGGTTATGAAATCTTCCATTGTTGGTATTTAATTTTTTTCTTGGCACCATTGATTAGTGTAATTATATCACTTAAGAAAATCACTTGGATAATATAAAGTGTGGTTGAGAAGAGGAGAAGAAACCTGGATACTTAGATTCTCATGAAAACCATCTCATTTTAACTGCATCCCCATTGTCATTGGCCAAGAACATAACTCAGGACAAAAAATTCGAACTGTTAATAGAAACAGTCTCAAGTAAGAGCATATGGGATTCTCACAACCACAAGACATGAGGTTCTCAGAATTAACTCATCTTGAAATTCATTTTTTCATACAATAAAATTTAAATTATACACAAGACAACTAAGATGCTGATATACTAATTTAGAACTCATTATAATTGATGAGTTGATTAGCTAGGCATTCAATAGTTGATTAGTTGATTAGATTGACATTCATTTTAAAGAATACATGCGATTCCTAGGATTGAGATATACAAGGCATTTAGAATTCATCAAGTTGATTAGCTGTTAAAGTTTCCCTCAGTGCAGACTTTTATCATCGCATCTCATCACAATTCCAGTTCGAAGAGACAAGATTAAAATGATAATAGGACTAGAACTTCTTGACGATAAACCAATTTGAATGGGGTATGACCAGTCAACTTCTTAGATGCAGTTCAATGTGTGTATAGGATTATTGGTTTGATCATCCCAGTCATATTGTTTGACATTACAATATTTGTTAACTTTGATGCCAATATCTTACCGAATGCTTCACTTGATATATTACCATCCAAATGAGAATCTGAACTTCTATTATGTTGAATCATAAATTAAAATAACATGATCCTAATTATCTCATCCACAAACCCTTACCCTTGATTTCTTTAATGAATACAAGGTATCCAAATCTAGTAAAACCATTTTCATACATAAAATCATGTAGTTGTATGCATAGGTACAATACTGCATAGATTTAGCCTAGATTGTGGCTTATTAATTGTCCTGAAATATTAGGCCCGAATCAGCATGACCTGTACAATTTTCATCCATGGGTGTTTAATTCTTAGACACCTTGCCACCATAAAAAATGACTTGCATTGTGTGAGATGGAAGAGATCCATTGAAATCACATACATTGAAAGTCCAAACTTCACCATCCTCGACTTTATCTGACGCAACAACTCCAAAATTCCCCATATGAATCTCACTCCCCTCGGTTTCCATCATAATAGCTACTGCATAACCTTTCTCTTAGTTCAACTTCCTCATGTTCCCAATAACATTGAGATGCCAGTCCTTGGTACCCATAATAAAAGAAACATTTGCAACATTCATGACTTGGAGACTCTCTGTTTCTGGGTAACTATGGTTTGTATATGCAAAATAATGCGTACAATTTGCCTCATTTTTATAATTTAATCTCCCTGAGACATATATACCACATGCAATGGCAAGTGAAATACTTGTTTTTTATATACACATGCATATGTAACTTCAAACGACGTGTTCGACAATTTCTCGTGGGCTCCATGGAAAGATTTGGCACTTGGGCTCGATGATGACTTAGAGTTTGGGTTTGGAAATGGAGGTTGGGTCCAAAAGCCCAATATTTTTGTTTGCCAAAATTTCTAATAATGGAGGTTGGGTTCGAAAAAACAAAAAAATTGTTTTTCTTCCCTTATTTTACCTTCAAAACTATTTTCCAAAATTTCTAAAACTATTTGCTAAAATTTCTAATAATGGAGGTTGGATCCGAAAACCAAAATTTTTTGTTTGCCTTCCCTTTTTACCTCCAAAACTATATCAATTTGTTGGAGTTTTACAAACTAAACCATGTATTTATTATATGTAGTTAACTTTATCACATTTCTCCCATGCCAAAATTTCTAATAATGTTTTCCTTCCCTTTTTACCTCCAAAACTATATCAATTTGTTGGAGTTTTGCAAAACAAACCATGGATTTATTATATGTAATTAACTTTATCACATTTCTCCCATAATAAACATGAATTTCTAGATGAAAATTGAAACCCTTTTGGGGCAAGATTTTTAAGTAACAATTCCATAGATGTTAGGAATCTATTGCCATATCATGTCCATATATGATATAGTTTAAGAAGTGGGGTTTTTGGATATGTGTATAAATTGTGATGATGTCTCAGGTTCAAAATAATGTAAAATTTGGGTTAAAATCAATGTGTAATAGACTTAATAAGTCAATGAAAAAAGTGTACCTTAATGTTTTGTGCAATTGTTTGATATGAATTCTTCCTTGCAACATGTTTTGTTGTTAGAAAATGTCATGGAAATGTATTCAAATCATGGGTTGACTTTCTCTTATGGAAATATTTTCCCTAATAAGTGTTAGCTTTGGGTAGAATAATTTTCTTGTGCATGCAACTCATTAAAAATTTGTTCCATGAATCACATAATAACTCAAAGTAAAATTGGTTTTGTATTTACATACCCTCCACAAGAAAGATGTCTATTAGCATGTGTCATGTGTACTACTGAATTTGGTTACGTAGTTGGTATTTTAAGAAGAGGACCTCAATGATGAGTATAATATTATGGAGGAGGAACATGAAAAATAATGAATGTAGGGATGTAATTCTCAATGTGTAGGTATGAGTCTTATTTGGAAGAAAATGTATGATATATTAAAATTTATTAAAGTGTTGGATATTGGTGTTTTGAAAGTATATAAAATTTTGTTGATCCAAGTGATCATAGGGTAGACTCTAGAGAGCCTATTGATTATAATAGAAGCATGTGGATTAAATTATCTTTTCATATAACTCAACCTAGAACTCCCACAATTGAGGATAAAATTTGTTGAATGCATTTTGCTTAATGATAACCCTTGCATTTTGTGAAAAACATACCTATGTGTTTAGGTGTGGATCATTGAGTTTTGATTAGATAATTCAATTCCCAACATGGGCAAGGTATGCTTTGATAAACTCCAAGTTGTGCAAGATATTTCAAAAGAATGTTTTTACCCCAAAAAGCTTCTATAAACAACCATTAATAGTTCGATAATAAAGTGTTTCGACAAAAAAATTCAACTAGTATTGATTGTCCTCTATATGTTTGTGATAATACCTCAAATAGGTAGCATTAGTACAATGATTTATATTCCTATATTTTTGCCTATTGATTGTCCCAAAAGATTGCATTAGTTTGTTGTGAGAAAACAAGAGTTTTGGAATGGATTGTTCTCTTATTTAGGGCATGAAATGACCCATTTCTCTTTTGTTAGACCCTTGATCTCTTGTGAGATAAAAACCACTTGAGGCAATGGTTTTTTATGCGTATGGATAAGATATTGCTATTTTCTTTTCCAGATTGTAAAAAACTCCTTACTTGGTTAAAAATATGTTTGTTAATGACTTGTACACCAATGGTCAGATTGTTGGCAAGAGCTAGATGATAGGGGTGAAATAACAACCTTAAAGGGTAGAAGTTATACTTCTTTTGCATGGAAATTGAAAAATAATGATAGCATATAAATTGATGACTTGAATTTAGTCTTTGATGTCTAATTGAATGTATAATGTTTGTCATATGCATGCATTTTATTTTTTGATGAAAAAAATGTATAATTACTATCTCATTGAGAAATGT
Organism: Picea glauca; assembly: GCA_000966675.3. NCBI lineage: Eukaryota > Viridiplantae > Streptophyta > Pinopsida > Pinales > Pinaceae > Picea > Picea glauca. The sequence goes on from JZKD02S1956501.1 coordinate 56,046, forward strand.
ATGTTGTAGATCAAAAGTTCCCAATGCACTCCATAAAATCTCTTTTCCAAGAATTAGAAAAAAAGGCTTCCTATCAATTGAGAATTTCTTAATCTATCCTACTTAAGTAGTCTTCCATTTGCATAACCTTTTCAAGTTTCAAAATACAACACAAGATAACGTTCTAGGATTTATAATTTTTTTCTTCTTCATAAAGTTTGAAAAATGCTTGAGCCTATTCTCAAATTGTGCTCCTTTAGTGGAGGAGAGCTGGTCATCTAAGGAACTGGAGATGGCTTCAAGTTGGATTCCAGCTTTGTATCCCTGGTATCTATAACAACTTGTAATAAGGAAGGGAGCCTCTTTAAAGAGTCTCTGCTTCTGAATTTAGATCTCTATAAATACTTATTGATTATTTTCTTTGAAAATACTTATTGATTATTTAGAAAGGGAAATGAGCTCTACTTAGCTAAGCGAAGAGAAAAATGGTCCATGCACTAGGCTCCTATGTGTTCATCATAGGATATCTATTAGCATGAGACCAACATTCCTCTAATGCAATTATACTTTTGATGCCAAGACTAAAAGAGCATTACATATAGCCATTGGAGGATGAGAGAATGTTTATTGCACTATTGTTCTTGAAGTCAAAGTTGGTATAAGTGTTCTATTGGTGGTGCAAGAAATAGTGAATGAAATAACACAAATGATGTGATTCTTGTGATTTGTTGTTCCTTTATTTTTGGAGTGGTGCAAGGAATAGTGAATGAAATAACACAAATGATGTGATTCTTGTGATTCGTTGCTCCTTTATTTTTGGAGTAGGTTGGAAATTCTTTATCATAGCAAGATTACTATATGCCAATTTAAGGTTGCATTTCAAGTAAAAATAGGTTATGTATTTTGTATTTTTCATTGTAATGTTAGAGCCACATTTCTTTGTTCCAAGTTTTTTAAGATTGATGTTTTGATATTTAACTATTACATTGTCTCTTTTTAGTATGTGACAGGAAATGAAGCTGGAATTTGATCAATATAGGACCTATCTATTCACATAGACAATATCCTAGTATTAAAGGACAAATACCCGATTTAACAAGATTTCCTCTAAGCAAGAATGGGCTCATTCAAGTAGATGAAATTTCTTTGATGTCAAGCTCTAATATCTTGGTAAATTTTAATGGTTTGTTTGTTTCTTGAATTTTGGAACATTTTTTTAAGTTTGAAATTTTGGGTTTATTTTGGTTAAAAATTGTGTTAGTCTCTTGAATGCTTCAAGTTCTCATTTGATGTTTGAATGAAACCTTTTTTGTGGCATTAATGGTTTCATCTGATTTCCATTGAATTAAGGATTTGGGTTAAAGTTAAATACCTTTGTGGAGAAAAAAAAATCATCTTTTTGTCATGTTTATTTGACAAACATACAATATTAGGTTTAATATATATGGCTTTGGTTATTCTTTGGGCACTCAAAGTTTTTTCCATAATTGTTATTATTTTCTTTATATATTTGATGGTTCAAGGAAATAATTTTTTATTTCCTTTCACTTTGTGACACGACTTAAGCTTCTCCACCTTTTAGGACCTACTATATTTATTTTATATTTTCTTTGAAAAAGACTTATTGGTTATTTAGAAAGCGAAATGAGCTATACTTAACTAAGTGAAGAGAAAAATGGTCTATGCACTAGATTCCTATGTGTTCATCATAGGAGACCTAATAGCATGAGGTCAACATTCTTATAATGCAATTATACTTTTGATGCCAAGACCAAAAGAGAATTACACATAGCTAGTGGAGGATGAGATAATTTTTATTTCACTATAATTCTTGAAGTCAAAGTTGAAGAACAAACTTGAAAAAAAATCATTACATAGTTTTTGCTAATAATGCACATGTTATGGTGAGTTTCATGTAATCTAAGAAAGAGGTACACTTATTGGTGCTTGTATCGCATGGAAAAAATAACTTTCTATATAATTCAATATCATTTATTTCTTCGTTAATTTTCTACAACTCAATTTTGGGAGTTGGTATGTAGTAGGATCCAAGTGACAAACATTGCATGTGCAACCCTTAATGGGATTAAAATGGGTGATAGGGCTTTGACTGTACACCATTCTACTGTCAAGCATAGATAATAGCCCTTATGTAATCTACACCTCATATTGTTCATGCTTAATTATGGTAGTCTAACTGAGAGTATCTCTTTTTCTAAGGCCTAATCTATGCCCGACATTTATTACAAAGTTATGTGTCCCTTTACCTTTTTATAAGACAATAAAAATATAAGGGATAAAATAGACCTCTCTTCCTCGGAAAGGGGTCCCTTTTTAGTACAAATGGATGATTAGAGAGGAATTCATGCATGGAATGTGACCTATCAATATTCTGATACTTTTGGAGTTATTGATGGATATAATTATGTTCGTTTCTATTTAAGAACATCCTATCATCTATAATGAACTTGTTTGAAGGGTATTTTCATAATCGATGAATCAATAATAAATAATCCATAATAGAAGTGGTAGAGCAAAGATTAATATATCCCGAGCTTGACAAAAGTGGTGGTTATGATCAACACATATGAAATTTGTGGTGAAATATCATCAAAACCAATAGAGGGATATGCAAGACTATACAGTGAGAACCTTGAAAAACATAATCCCTAATGCTTGCAACATTGTCTAAAGGATGGACAAATTATGTTTCTTTTTCCAAATATGTAAAATGAGTATATTACAATTTAATGAATACAATTTCCTATTATTAAATATGGTTTTACACTTTATGAAAAAATTTGCCAAAACTTTACAAGGTTTTATGGTTCAGTGAAATATTCGCCAAGATTTTACAAGAGTTTATAATTCAGCGAAAGATTCACCAAGATTTTACAAGATTATATAATTGACTAAAATATTCGCCAAAACATTATATATACATATTATACTATTGATAAAATAACCTTCAATTTTTTCTATGTATCATGAGGATTCACCCATTTATTATACATATAAATTTAGGGGGGGTTCTTAAAATCACCCCTGACTAAAGGAGAAACAACTATATGCCAAACCATCCAAATGTTTCTTTGGATTGAAGGAGGTAGATTATTTGGGTCATATTGTATCTCATGAAGGTGTTAAGGTAGACCCTAACAAGATTAAGGCCATGATGGACTGGCCGATTCTCAAAACATTGAAGAATCTTAGAGGATTTTTGGGTTTGACAGGTTACTACCACAAGTTTGTTCAACACTATGGAAGAATAACAACACCTTTAACGACACTAACTAAGAAGGATGCATTTTCATGGACTCGAGAGGCAACTAAAGCTTTTGAACAACTTAAAGAGGTGACGTGCAAAGCTCCTGTCTTGACCACTCCAGACTTAACAAAAACCTTTATTGTGGAATGTGATGCCTCGGGAAATGGAATTGGTGCTGTCCTAATGCAAGAAGGAAGGCCCCTGGATTTTGAA
>JZKD02S1956512.1:31234-47091 GCA_000966675.3 Picea glauca
AAAAATTCACCTAACAATCTACAACATAACAAACAACTAGTTAATGTAAGAATATTAATTGTAAAAATTGCATTCTTATTTTACACATTAATTAACACTAAAAACAAATAGAAAAGAATCATCATTTATGTATAATATGAGACGAAACATATTACATACCTTCGTATTTGTGTCATACAAGTGTTTGACAAATTATTCATAACCTTTAAGTTCACTAGAAACAATGTTGCAGAGATAATATTTTCTCTCAATCCTTCATAAAGTCATTTATTTTCCTTTTCTAATAGAGGTTCATCATAAATAGCGACATTTTCCCCATCCTCATCCAGTTGCCAAAAAAAATCTTGGATCATTTGATTTCTCCCATCATCTTCTTCCATGGGATCATTAACTTGATTTGTCCCAACATCTTCTTCCATGAGATCCTCATTTTCTTGGTCATGATGATTTTCCTCAGCTTGTACAACATCATTTCTGCTAATACTTGGTGCAATATTCTGCGGAAAGTTAGAGGGAAACTCTAACTTTATAATTAAAAACAATCATGCAAAATTAGTGTATACTATTACAAACATTCAAACAATACATATGCATATATATAATTTTATATAAAATTGACAAAATAAAAAAAATAATGAATATATAGCTAATTACCATGGGATGATATTCATTTGATCCGCCATCAATGTGACCATATTTCCTACAATGTTTTATAGTTGTAGCTATTAAAATTCTTACAGGACGTTTGAGGCAACATTTTTTACAAGGGCAATAACATCTACCATCACCCTTTTCACCCGATTTACTTTTTTCCCCACCTCTAACAACATTCTGCGACATTCTTCCACACAAAAATACCCTTTTAGAACCGTCGTTGTTATAGCAAGATTGTCGCAACATTTTTAAATCGTCAAATATTTATAGTCCAATTTTAGGTCACTATCGTCGCAATTGAGACGAACGTGACCTAAAAGTATTTCTTTTCTTACCTATTTATTTTAGGTCATTTTTAATGGTCAATTTTAAGGTTAGGTAAGTCGTCTCTCTTGCAATGGAAAAACTACATTTGTTGCTCTTGCGACAAACACTGACCATAATAATGTAGTCAAACTACATGCGTCGATATAGAGATGAATATGGGGTGGATTTAGAAATATTGAACCTCTTCTCTTTCATGTTGCGGCGAAAGAGTACTTTCATTGCAAGTGGTCGTCGCAAATTTTGCAATATGTAGTAGTGATTATACCATAACCCCAAGGGTTAGGTATATAACATTCCCCCCCTTAATTCGAAGGGGTGTTTATAAGTCCAATCATATTTTTTATTTTTTTAAACTTTTCTCTTCCAAGCACTTTGGTGAAGAATTCCATTATTTTCTCACTTGTGGAACAATGTATCATTTGAATGGTCTTGGCCTCTGCATGATGTTGAATAAGATGATTCTTTGTGTTGATGTGCTTGGTTTGATAATGGAATCTAGGATTCTTGGCCAACTTGATTGAAAAGGTGTTATCAATCAAAAGTGGAATAAAATTCACTCGTTTTTTCTACAAATCCTCTAGTATATTCTTGATCCACACAATCTCCTTTGTTGCCTCCGTAGCAACCACATATTCTTCCTCTCTAGTGGAATTTTCTAGAACTGATTGTTTACATGATATCCAAGAGATAGTAGCTAATCCAAGACTCATGAGGTATCCTAAAGTAGACACTTCATTCTCCTTATCCCCATAAAAGTATGAATCTATATGTCCAACTAGTTTGAATTAATCCACCTTAGAGTATTTGAGCCCAAAGTCTTGAGTTCCCTTAAAGTACCTTAGAAAAATCTTTGCAACACACTAATGTCCTTCAAAATGTTTTTGCATGGACCTAGAAAGGATACCAAGTGTATATGAAATATATATATATTGGTATTATTAAGGTAGATAAGACTCCCCACAATGTTGGGTTGTTATATTATTTGTAGTAAAAGTCGAGGTGGTGACTGCCAATAAAATTCGAAGGTTGAGGTTGTTCGACCGAGTAGAGACAAAGTCAAGGTGGATAGAAATAAAGTAGAAGGTCGAGGTGAGTCAACTGGGTTAAGTCAAATTCAAAAGTCAAGGTAGCTCGACATGGTAAAGACATCAACAACATGTTTAAAAGGTCCACTGACAAGAGGTCGACAGTGGGAGTGATTTCGACCGACTAAAGACCGAATGAAGGTCGACTAGTAGTCGATGGGTAATATGACTTGGTAGTCTACTGTAATAGAATCCTAATATTTGTGGGATTTGGATTAAATGATCTGCATGGATCTGTAACATTTTTTTGAGTGCCATTTATTTAGGGTTTTTCCTGCTCTAAAGCTTATAAAGAAGGCATGTTGTAAGGATGTAAAAGGTAATATTTAATCTTGAATATTTAGATGATGAATGGATAATTGCCAAAAATATGTAATTTAGAGGTTGTTGGTCATGCAGATGTAAGTTGAATTGGCTACATGGTTGTTCTTGTGTATGCAAGAAGGTATGATGTCAATTGTGTCTTAGGTACGAGATAAAAACACTTAAGGAATGTTGATTTTCCTGGTTTAGGTTTCTAGGATAAAATATCTGTGTACAATGTGCTTGTTGTGTCATTTAATTTCTTGATTAAATATTTCTTCTCTCTTCTACTAGGTTTAGTGTGGAAGTGCGTCTCATTTCCTAACATGTGGTATCAAAGCTTGGCTTAACAACCTTGGATTTGAGCTAAAATATAGGTTTAGTCAGAGTCATAAGTTAGAAATATTTAAATATTGTGCTAAATATTGTGTTAGACAATGGCGAGCAGCTCAAGAATAGAGATTGAAAAATTCAAAGGCCATAATTTTGAGCTTTGGAAGCTTAAAATTGAAGATGTCATTGTAGATTGAGAACAATGGACAATAATATGCCTAGGTACCATGCCGATAGGTATGTCGACTAAAGAATGGGAGAAACTCGAGAGAAGAGAAAGGAGTACGATTCGACTTTGTCTTGCAGATTCGGTGCTACTGGATGTCTCAAGTGAATATTCAAACAAGAAATTGTGGGACAAGTTGGGAATATTGTACCAGTCAAAATCCTTGGTAAATAAGTTGTTTCTTAGAAAGAAACTATATCTTCTAATAGTGAGTGATGTTAGTTCAATGATAGATCATTTAAATGTGTTCAATACCATTATACGCGAGTTATCTTATGTGGATATTAAAATCACAAGGGAGGATAAATGTATTAGCCTATTATGTTCTTTTCCAGACTCCTGGATATCTTAGTCGTGGCTACAAGGAGTAATACAAACACATTAGCGCTAGAAGACATGGTTGCATCTCTACTGTTGGAATAAATGAGCAGGAAGAACATGGAAGGATCGACCAAAGATGCTTTAGTGGTGAGAGGTCGATCGATTGATAGATATAAAGGCAATTTCTCTGGTAGAAAGTCTAAGTTGAAGGGTAGATCTAAATTCCTAGTTCATTCGATGAATATATTCTAGAAATGCGACAAAGTTGGGCATTAGAAAAAGGACTGCAAGTCAAAGGATATGGAATTCAATATAGGATCCGATGAGAAGTAGTCAAATGAGAGAAACAAAACTCCAGATAAGGGAGGCGATGTGTACCTTTCATAGAATAGTACATAGTTAGATCAAGATTTTTGGTTGATTAACTCAGGAGCATCCTATCATATGACACCACATAGATAATTGTTATACAAATATGAACGATATGAAGGGGGAGAAGTGTTCTTGGGAGACGACTCGAAAACCAAAATTTTCTAAAGAGGAAGAATTTGATTGATACTGCAAGATTGGAGGAGTAAAACCCTTCTAGGTGTTCTATACATTCAAGGTTTGGTAAGAAACTTGATATCTTTCAGTAATATGAGTGATGCAGGAGTACATACTTTATTTCAGAAGGATTCATGGAAGATGGTCAGAGGTGTGATGTTCTTAATTAGAGGAGTTTAGATTGGAACCCTACACAAGTTTCTAGGAAGTGTCGACTCGATTAGATGCAAAAACATCATTGTTCCTGAAGTCAATTCAACTTCGACTTTAATTGACTCGAATTGGGCTGAGTTGATCCAAAATGACTCTAAAATTCATCATAAAGTTGACTCTACCATGCTATGGCATGAGAGGATGGGACACATTAGAGAGAAAGGACTTTAGTCTATGCATAAAAAAGGTATGGTCGAAGAATTTCTTGAATGTAATTTAGAAGTCGACTTTTGTGAACATTGTATATTTGGACAAAAAAGTCTAGTGAGGTTCCCATCTGGTTCGACAAGAGAAAATGGGATTCTAGAGCTGATACATAGTGATGTGTTTGGCCCTGTTAGAGTTCCTTCACTTGGTGGATCCATGTATTATGTCTCTTTCATAGATGATTTTTCCAGTAATACATGGATATATTTCCTGAGGAAGAAATCAGAGGTTTTCAAGAAATTCAAAGAGTTTAAATATCTTGTAGAAAACTAAACATATAAGAAGATTAAGGTGCCGAGAAATTATAACAGTAATGAATTCCGTGGAAAATAATTTGATCATTTCTGTGAGAAATATGGCATAGCACACCAAAATACCACACCATATACCCCACAAAAATATGGAGTTGTTGAGAGAATGAACAGAACATTGATGGACAAGTAAAGGAGCATGCTTAGTGGTGCTGGGATCACATAAGAATTCTGGGTGGAGGTAGTCGAAACTAGAAAATATCTATTGAATATGTCTCTTTCGTTGATGCTAGTTGACATGACTCCACATGAGGTATCTTCGGGTAAGAGGCCTTCGGTTTCACATCTCAAAGTATTTGGTTGTGATGTATTTTTGCATGTTCCCAAGGAAAATAGGAGAAATATAGACAAGAAGGAAGTCAAATGTATTTTCATTAGATACAAATAAGGAATGAAAGGATATAAGAAATGGGATCCGACATGAAGGAAAACAATGTACAATCGATATGTGGTCTTCAAAGAAGTCGAAAGTAAGTCTAAGCCTAAAGAAATTGTTCAAAATGAGAATAATATTGAGATGGTTCGATTTGAACTGAGGAACAAATAAGATGATTCAAATGAGTCGACTGAATCAGAAGAAGAGGTGGAAAAACTGACCCCGGTTGTAAGGAGGTCAAAAAGAGTAAGAAAACCAGTCGAAATGTATAGTCCGCCTGACTTTTGTTCCGCATACTTGTTAACTTCCATCGACAATGATGTTGATGATTGCTGCTATGTGAGACATTATCCATCTTACAAACCTGTGAGATGTGGATCATTGCAACTACGTGAATATTTCTCTCAACTTAAAAGCCTGATAGAAATCCCATAAGAAGGGTACATGGTTCTTGACTAAGGAAGAGCTAGGAACGTAGAGATGACCTCCTACATTCAGAGAGTTGAGAAGAACTCTAGATGATTATCCAAGTGGGAAATTCAATTTGTTGAGTTAGACGTGTCTGTGCCTGAGCACAAGGTGACCGTGTGAAATCCCAAAGTGTTGGGTGCATCATCATGAGAACATAAATGAAGATGATGTATTAGCCTCCTCTGAGCAACAGAGTTGACGAGAAACTCCAGATGATTCTTGTTGTTCCTGAGTTTATACTTTAAGGCTATAAAGTATACCATCAAGGCATCCGCAAAGGTAAAGATAATTAAAGGATAAGAATAAAAAAGGAAGGGTAAAGCAAAATCAGTTTCTCAACTATCTCTGTCTAGCTTCCCGTTGTTCTTGGATGCTGATATCTCTCTCAATAGCAGCCCATGAATGTTCTAATTCAGCCCGGTTAGTTGTTGTTTGTAGGATAGTATTAAATAGGTTTAAAGCAATATTGGTTTGATCTTGAAGACCGGGTTCAATGTTGGGTTGTCTAGAATTTGGGACAGTCATGGAGATAAGATTTTATTTAGTTGTGAAAGAATTCAATAAATTTCTTCGGTTTCTTAAAATATGAGAATATGAAAAATAGTTTTGAAATTCAAAATAATAACATAAATACAGTTGAGGTCGTTTCCTGGACTTGAAGCAATTTGAGAATTGTAAAATAGAAAAGAAATATTACTGAAAAATATGAGGCTTTAATCATGAAAGAATCTCATATCGTAATAGGAAATAAAGAAGAAAATGAGATTTCTAATGAAGCGTTAAATGTCATGGTTCAAATGATCTACAGGTCTTAAAATTACTGATGGCAATTTCAGAGGAAAAGATGTAAATAATTTGATAACCAAATCAATCTAAATTATAAAAGATATATAAAATAAACTTCAAATTGATCATTCATTAGAAAGACATTGAAAGAGAAACATAGAAAAATATGGTAAACAAGGTTAAAGAACACATAGCTACAAGTTGGCAGGATTCAAAATCTTGTCTGTATCATATATCACAGTGAAGGGAAAATTTTCTTACAATCGGCTCTCTTGAAAAACCAAAAGCCCATTCTTAGTCCTCTCAAAATATATTTATACATGATTATCAAATATTTTCCCGTTGGTGATTAACCAACTTCCTAAGACTACAGTTACATGGATGAATCATGTCAAACCATTTACATTTCGTTTCTAATTTCTAATGATGAAAATATTCAAAAGAGTACGTTTATGTTGGTGTTGATGAACTTCCTTCTTCCTCCTTAATACAGTGAACACATTTTCCCAAAAACTTCACCAAAACTCTAGGAACACCTGGTATCTCTTTTGCCTCAAATATGAAGAATCTTGTTTAGAAATTGTCAGAAGAATCACAGTGTTTTTGATAGCTTGTCGACGTTTCATCAAGCAATCTTCTATTATCTTCCTCATGAACTTAATAGTTTGTAACTTTAAGTTCAGTATCACCATCCACTTGTCGATTTCAGAGATATTGATTACCTTAATTTTTGGGATCTCTACCTTCATTTCCTCCAAATCTTCCTTGAACCTAAGCTGGTGCTTGACAATGTTAATCTCGCCTAATAATCCAGGACAGTCATTTTTTCCAATATTCAATGACGTCTTTTCTAAGAGATCAAAAATCCCTTGACAATCATCATTGACATCTCTGGTTATTCTTTTATTTTTAGCCAGGTCTGCTTCCCACGCTTTGAGTATTACATCTCCTTTAACTTGTTCTGAAATGGATAGTTTCTAAATCTTTTTGATCTCTTCCTTTGTTGAAAGGGCTACTGCTTTTTGGAAAGTCGTTCTGGCCACTTTCACTTCTCTTTCTTTCTGGAGAACATTCTCCAAAGATTTATTAGTTTCCTGAAAGTAATTCTGGACAACTTCCAGATTTAAAAACACTTTCTGTTGTTCCTCTTCTATTTTCAAATGTATTACCAATGCTTGAGCCTGGAAAATTTCAAGTTCTACCACTTGATTTGTAATAGAACTAATATTATCTTGTAATTGTTTATTTGCTTCTTCTTGCTTTAGGACCTGTGCCTGGGTGACCTGAATTATCTGATTTGCTTCCTCCAAGCTTGTTTTCATTTTTTGAATCTCCTGAATATCTTTTAATCTAGCTTGTTCAAGACCCTTTTTTATTCCCCAACTGATATTTGTTTCAGTTTCCTTCAATTTACCCTGTAGCTGATCTATCATTTGGTCTTTTTGTTCCAACATGGTTGTCAAACTCCCAACATAAAATAGATTTTCTGACGCTAAAACTCCCATCGTGCCTGCTATCTCTGTAGCAAATTCTCCATCTTTAAGTTTATTTCCATCTATAATGACCCTATGCTTTTTAACCATACCATATCCTCTTGGATCGATTTCCTGTTTCAAGATTGCCCTTCTCTTTTTACTGAAAAAATAGTTTGATGAAGGAATCTCATCTCTAGAAATTGGCTCCAAATCATTGACATACAAAGCTCCCTCGTGGGGGTTTCCATAAGTGGACTGCAATGGAATCAAGGAAGTAATGGGACTTCCAAGCTCTGTCGATGTTGTTCCTCCTGTCTTTTATGGAACATCCTTAGGGATTTCTGGGGATGTTTCTAGCTCCTTTCCCTTCCCTGCCTCTGATTCTTTTGTCTGGGAAATTTCTATATTTTCTGAAGGTATTCTAGTATCCTTCATCTTGCCTTTAGTATTTGCTTTGTCTTGTATATTTGTTTCAAAGCCTACGGGAGGCCCTTCCTACTCTGGAGGTGGGGTCGTAGCTTCGCCCTGCAAAATTTTGGGTAAACAGCTTCGCCTATGGCTCTGGAATGATGGGAAACTAATCTGTGAATCAAGTGGCAGGGCCTGTACTCTGTTCAATACCTCCTCATAGGATTTAACCTCCTTGAATACGTCATCATAAATAGATGTTTCATGCTCATAGGATTTTAAATTAAAATGCATCAAATGTTTGCTTACTAATTGGTAGGGGTCATGTTTTCTGTGTTCAATATCTACTAATTTTACTTCTTCTAGTGATTCGGCCTCTACTTTAGAATGGCCTAGATTCAGTAATGAAAATTTCACGACATGTACAGGGAAAGTTGGCCATGACTTCTTCTGAGCTGCCTTTATCTCTAATCTAATGCTGCCTTTTACTATCTGGTGGGCTACCTCTCTACACACCAATCTATCCAGTAGGAATTTAGGGAGTGCATGAGGGGGAATAGAACAACCATAAACCCTAATGTAGGAAAATTTCTCGTCAATAAACCAGTCGGCTATTGCTTTAAGATTTTCTGTGACTGTATTAGAAATGCGAGGAGGTTCACATCCGAAAAATATTTTATGCATCGGAATTATAACAAAATGACAAATTTCATAAAATGCGTCCTTAGCATTTTCTTCCCAAAGTGCAGAATGATATTCATGAATGGGTTCTGGACAGGTTATGTTCCAACTCCAACTCATTAAGGGAAAAGGAGTCACATAGCAGATTGCATCCATAATGTATGCTCACATGTAAAAGACCACTGATTGTCCCGTTGATTTTGCATCTTTGTAGTTTGAGATTTATTGTGTTAGGTTATCCGACAAAATATTACTTCAGTTAAAAGCATACCCTTCTGAAGCTTCTTCCAAAAAGGGCACCCAATCTGCATGAAAATGGCAGGGATCTTTTCTCTTGAAAAGTCTACATAGCATAATGGCTACATAGACCATGTATTCATTTAAGGATGTTGTAGCATAAACCCCATGGGTATCGGCTCTATATTTTGATGGACACCTCCACCATTCTCTAATCATATTAGGATAAGTCTGGTCTACCTCAGTGCATTCTTTCCTCTGAAAGTCTACTAAAAACTCGGCATTAAAAGTATGTTTAGGATTTGGCGAGAGTTTATACATTACTTGTATGTGTTCTGGCTTGAATGAGCCGATGATGACTCCTTGATCGTTTAAGATGCTCCTCGTTGGGATATCGACCTTTTCCAGGGCCCAACTTATTATAATATTATATGCCACGAGCCGAGGGCAAGCAACGATCTTATGAAGCTCTAATTCAGCTATGTCCCGATAGTGATTCTTAGAATCAGGATGAGCATTCTTGAGTTCACATTCCAAAAATTCAGAGATTTGAGTCCAAGATTTAATGGAGTTTATAGCGTGTCGCATGGTGTTGGAGATGATATCTCCTTCCTATGTATCTTCACTCTTCTTCAGTGCCTTTTTCGGTGCCATGAATTTACATTAAATGGAAAACCTATCACAGAAAATGAATTAATGAGCTCAACTGAGTATTTCTTACACTTGCTAAAATGAAAAAACAGACATTCAAATGCTCTTTTAATTCATTTAAAAGTGACGGGATTGACGCAGCTGACAAGAATTCAAGGCATTTAATGCGGAAGATATTTTACCGAGATATGCATTAGTACCATGTATCACCATTTATTCATTATTTAAATGGCCGTATTTTAGTGCCTATGGATTATTAAAGAAAAATCGGGACATTTTACTCAATCAGAAATCGAAACTTGAACGAAACCTTAAAAAAAAAGATTATCATTAATCATGCTTTGGAAAAAGGTTAATTGGTGCTAATCATAGATTAAGACTGAAGATTTTGTTTTTTGGGATTTCGGGGATCGTGTTGTTGAGAAGTATGTCATCGATGAAATCCAAACTCCAAAATCGTGAAATCATGACGTGTTAATTAAGACTTAAACATTTTAGCAAAGTGATTGATTGGGATTTCACGATTCGGGATTTCGGGGATCATTTTGACAAGAGATGTGTTATCACTGAACCCCGATTTCCGAAGTTGCGAAATCACAACGTGTTTTAAACATAGGACTTAAATTCATCTTAATTAACTAACTAATTAGGTTTAAGGACAAAACAGAGTTAGTTTGGTTTAACACAAATTATGGATCGAGATTTTGCGATTCATGATTTCGGGGATTGTTTTGACAAGAGATGTGTTATCACTGAACCCCGAATCCCGAAATCGCGAAATGATTAACTTAAGCCTTAACTTTTTGCATTGGAGAATTAATTAATTGGCATTTAAACTAACTCTTCTTTTATTTCGGGAAATCGGGGATCGGGATTTCGCGATTCAATTTGTATTGCAAAATATGTTTTCAGCAAACCCCGAATCCTGAAAACTCTTTAAAGTTAACCTTAAATCCGTTAGTTTAAAAGCTTATCATGATTAAAATAATTTTATAGAAAATGCGTCAGGATTTTTATAATACTTTTAGGTTTTTTGCCTTTTATTATTCAAATGATTGAGTTCTTTGGGAAATCGGTACCATACGTTTGGGAATGATAATGAAACTTGCGTTTTATGAAAAGCCGAAACCCTAAAAAAGGAAAGTTTAGGTCTTAGGGATAATTTTTTTTAAGAATTGTTTCAACATAGGCTCCAACTAGGGACCTCGTCTCCTTGTGGGATGAGGAGAACATGTAGACTTAGTGCCTTCATTGGGCTAATGGGGTCAAGGGTTTATTTCTGCAGAAATTGTCAAGGAAAGGGATACAGAGGAAAAATGAGATTTCATTTTTATTTCTGAAAATCTTTTCAAAGTTCTCATTTGTTGTAAAATCAGTTGCAGTCTCATTCATGATCTTCTCCTTCTTGTTACTAAAATTAAGTTAGCATTAAGATGATGAAAACAAACTTAGGAAACTCAACAGATTTGTCGCTTTCGGCTTGCATCAAACGAAGCAAAATTCATATATTTAATGGGGAGCCCTGTCTACACTTGGGATGCAGATCTAGTTTCGAAAAAACTGGTAACTAGAGTAGAGTGGTATTTAAGTATGACAACCTTACAGATACCTCATATATTGCTTCACTACCAGCGAGCCTGTTCAGTACCCCAATGAAGTTAGCTGTCCCTTTTTACTGAATTTCCTTTCACCGCTTCGAATGCTAATTATACATTTAACCTCAGATATTTCTTCACTGCCAGCGAGCCTGTTCAGTACCCTGGTGAAGTTATCTGTCTTTTTATACTAGACGAGGGCAATCATTTAAATGAATTTCCTTTCATCGTCTTTTGGACTAGATGGGGGCAGTCAAATATGAATTTCCTTTCACCATCTATCTTATATTTACTTTATGAATACGAAGTGGGGGAAATTAGTGATACTTAATATACTAGGGGTGGTATCTGTGTAAAAATTGCAATGGAGGTTTGTCAACCTGTTTTGATTACTCTAGACCAACCTTTTCTCAACTTTCAAAACACCTTAGTCTGCAGAGAAAAAGGGGAAGATTAATTTCAGGGGTCTTCCTTTGAGCAAGCTTAAATCCTCAGAAAAACTGCTAAGAGACCTAGGAGAATCAGGATCAGCCTAAGCATAACCATGTTTATTCGGAGAGTAAGAAATATGAGGACTGGTCTTTACCGATTAAGAACTATTTTTCAATTTCAAAAGTTAAGACGTAATCTCTTCTCCCTCTATGGGAAACCCAAAAAAGAAATTGATTAAGAACTGAGGGTAGAAAGAGGGGACATAGAACAATCTTGAAGTCAAAAAACAGAGGTTGTAAAATAAACCCAACTCTTGGAACTCTCCCTTAAGGATTTTTACTTTATTTACCTCCTATCTTGTTCTAAGTGAAACCCTTAAAGCCCAGATTTTGAAAACACTTTTTTATTGACCTATCAACTTACGAGATAATCAATGCACTTTTTGATGCAAAATCTTTGTTTTCATAAAATAGACTTTGCTGGGACTCATACCTTTGCCTTACCATTTTCGTTCTTCTTTTAAAATAACAAAAAATCTTATCTATCACCTATTTTTGGCAAATTTATCTTCTGCTTTCAGGCTGTCTGTTTGTTTCTTTTACTTGTCGGGCTGTCAGCCAGAATCTTGTGAAAGATCAATATGAAAAGTATCAGGTTTTTAAGGAATTGTATACCTTAAGAATTTTGTATCCTTATTTGTAAATGTGACATAAACCAATTTTATTTTATTTTTCTTTATTTACAGAATGAAAGTAGACTTACCAAAGGAAATTATGAAATAAAAGAATAAACAAAACGGTATATACAGTGGGAATTTTGGAAATCAATTATTCCATATAATGTTTTAAAAAACGCCCGTTGAAGAGGGTGTTCAAGATTTTACCATCCAAATTTTCTAGTAGAAATGAATTATTTCCTTTAGGAGATGCAACCTTGAATGGTCCATACCAGATGTGATTGAATCTACCATTTTCTCCCAAATCCTCCTTCCTAGCATCCCATTTCAAAACCAAAAATCCGGGGATAAAATTTCTGTCTTTGGCTTTACGATCGAATAACAATTTCATGTCATCCTGGTATTTCTGCAGCCTTTCATCCACTTTTGCCCTATGTTGTTGGACTTCTTTCAGCTGATTTATCTTTCTTGTGACAGGATTTGGTTCTCCCTTCTCATCTTGCCATAGTTTCATTACAGGAAGTGCTAGGTTTATAGGCAACACTACATCTATCCCATATGCCATTTGGAAGGGAGAAGTATCGATAGACTTTTTCATGTCTATCCGATTTGCCCACAGAGTGTATTTCAAATGCACATGCCAATACTTTTTATTTTCTCTTAGCACTTTCTTATTTATACGGATTAATCTCTTGTTTGAAGATTCGGCCAGACCATTTCCTTGAGGGTAGTATGTTGTGGAGTGACCAAGCACAATATTATATTTTTGGCAAAAGCTGACCATAGCCATAGATTTAAAAGCATGTGCATTGTCTGTGACTATCTTTCTGGGACAGCCGAACCTAGACAAAATATTTTCTTCTAAGATATTGATAACCACTGAATCAGAAGCCTTTCTTGTTGGAATATCTTCCACCCATTTGGTGAAGTAGTCTGTAGAGGTCAGGATCCATCTGTGTTGAGAACTAGAATGATAATTAATTTCACCTATGAAATCCAATTCCCATTACTGAAAAGGAGCTTCCGTTTTGACCAGGACCAATGGCATTGTTGGGAGTTGATGTTTGCCTACAAAAAATTGGCAAGGAATGCAAGCTCGTACCTTAGCATTGACATCTAATAAAAGTTTGGGCCAATAATAACCAACCCTTAGGATCTTATAAGCGGTAGCCTTCTAGGCATGGTGTCCCCCACACACTCCTTCATGAAATTGGCCTATGACCTTTTTGTTTCTAATTCAACCAGACAGACCAAGAGGAAGCCAAGTGGGTCCTTCCAATACAATTGTTTTTCGGAAAAACAGTATTTGAGCGCATGCAACTTCAACATTCTGGCTTTGGATGGAGACAAGTCACTTGGGCATTTCAATGTCAACAAGTAGGATACTATGTCCTTGTACCAATTTGATGAAGCAAATTTCTCTTCAATTTGGATTTTGGCTATTTGATCCTCAATTTCACTCATGTCTACCCACTCTTCCTCTCCCTGAGAGTCGTTTATCCCGAGAGCTCTGAAATTGGATTTAGCTAAGAGTTTAGCTAAGCCTTGCCCCTTTACTAATTTTGTTGGTTTTATTTCCAAGTCAAACTCTTGGATTTTGGCAAGCCATCGTCCTCTTTTTCCATCACTATCTGCCTGAACCAAAATATCTTTTACAGAGATAGTAGGTACATATGCAATCACCTTAGAATGTAAAACATAGGTTCTGAAAGCCTTTAATGCTTTTACCATACCATATGATTGTTTTTCCATTATATTATATCTGAGTTCGACATCTTGGAGACTTTTTCTAAAGAAGGCTATCGATTGCTTAAAACCTTCTTCGTTCTTCTGAAGGAGTACCGTGGCAAGTGTGTGTTCAGAGGCAAACGATAAAATAAGGAAATCCTTGAGATAATCAGGGCTCGCTAGTATAGGTGCCTCGCTTATAACCTTCTTGATACGTGAAAAGGATTCTTTAGCTTCTACTGTCCACTTCACTTTGTTGTTTTTCCTTAGCATATCTGTGATCAATTTCACGATTTCAGTGAAGTTCGAAATAAATCTTCTCAAAAAAATTATTTTTCCTAAGAATGACTAAATTTCTTTCACATTCCTAAGAATACTTATTGTATCTATAGATTCAACTCTTTTAGGATCAATTCTAATTCCATCTCGACATACAATATGGCCCAAAAGGTTCCCTTCTTGCATAGCAAAGTGAGACTTTTTAGGATTTAAGGATGGACCAAACCTGCGGCATTTCTCAAACATCTGCTTGAGATGTATCAGATGATCTTCATCCGATTTAGAAAAAACAGTTAGTTCATCCAAATAGATAACTACAAATTTGTCTCGTTCGCCAACGAAAGTGATATCCATTGCCCGTTGAAAAGTAGCATCTGCATTCATCAAACCAAACAACATCTTATCATACATAAATGTACCCTAAGGAGTGGTGAAGGTTGTTTTTTCTTTATCGTGATCGCTGACGGCAATTTGATTGTAACCTGAAAATTCGTCGATCATCGACATCCTATTAGCTCCTACCACTTTTTCTAAAACATGATCCATTTTAGGTAGGGGGTAATTATCTTTGAGAGAGGATTTATTAAGATTTCTGAAATCGACACATAGTCTAATTTCCCCGTTTTTCTTCCTAACCAGGAGTAAGTTTGCTACCCAATTGGAATATCTCAGTGGTACAATTATCTTTGCATCAAGGATTTTTTTGACTTCCCATTCGATAATAGGTAATAAGATGGGATTGATTTGTCAGAGTTTTTGTTTAAAGGGTTTGACACCAGGCTTCAGGGGTATCTTATGTTCGATCAAAAAAGTGTCATAGGTTCTTAGTTCTTCATATGACCAAGCAAAAACATCTTTGTATTTTCTAGGCAACTTCGTGTATTTATTTTTGGTTTCTGTAGATAGATATTTGGATATTTTTACCATCCGAGGGTTTTCTTTAGTTCCTATGTCACAATCCTCAACCTCTTCAGGTTGGGGCTGTAGGGTGTTTTTTGAAGGGATATCATCTTGATTGAATAATCTTTCCAAGGGAATTAGGCCCTTGAGAATCTGGTTATTCTTGAGAACGAGCATTCAGTGATTCACAATTTTATCGTGAAACTCTTTAGAATCCTCACCCTCCTGCATGATCCAAATGGGATCATTTTGATTTTCTTGATTAGTATGCGTTTCTGCAAATTCATCTATTGATTCTAAAAAATTTCGAAGCTGTTCATTGTCCTCAAAGACTTGCCAATGCTGTATGTTATTCGGTATCGAAGGTCAATGACTCATTTGTATGTGATACTTTAATTTAAATGCGCTAGGAGGTGTGAATATTGATGCTTCTTTGGCTAATGCATCAACCTGTTGGTTTTCAGTCCTTGGGACGAAATGAACATTCACAGAGGAGAAGAAATTCTCAATCAGATCCCAGACACAATTCCTATAGGACCTCAACCTAGGATGTTTGGCCTGGTACTGTCGATTCACCTGTTTTATGATTAACTYGRYGTCRCYAAAGACTTYGAGTTTCTTTATTTTYATCCTCCT
>JZKD02S1956512.1:47096-61244 GCA_000966675.3 Picea glauca
CTTCTAATCCTAGCACTAAAGCTTCATACTCGCATACATTATTTGTACAATCCACATTCCACTGAAGCCTATATGAAAAGGGGATTACAAATTGATCATCGAGAGCCACAAGGAGTGCCCCAGCTCCAGCTCCAAGGAAAGATGAAGCACCGTCAAAATACATCTTCCATACACCAGTACTATATACATTTTTTTTCATTTCTTCTTTTTTAGTTTTTTCTTCTATACAACTTTCACCTACATCTACTTCAAAATCATCATCAATAGATAATATACAATTTCCTAAATCTTCATCAACAATATAAACAAAATGATTAATTGGGTTATGTGGATCACCTACCATGAAAGCCAACCTAGTCTCTCTGTAAAGACACGTGTATTGTCCTTCGAAAAATGGAATTGTAGCGTATGTCATGTCTAGCTGGAGAGATCCTCCAAGCTTGGCACCCCATGACCTAGATAATAGCATACCATACTTCGGAGGGATGTCAAAAACCACTACATCCATAAGAATTCTTTTTGCAGGTATTTGCGCCAGACCTACCACCAGTTCTTTAATCATGCCTATGCATTTGACTTTTCTTGAATCAAAAGAATATAAGTCACCATAGGGCCTTGTGATTTCAAGACCGAGTTTTTCCATAGTTGCCTTTGGCATCACATTGTGGGAAGCTCCAGAATCTAGCATACAGTTATGGAGTAGGTGGTCAAACAAGGTTAACGTAATATAAAACGGGGCCACAGTGTCCCTCACACCTTCGAAATGTGGACCAAAGACTATGTCCGACTTGTCATCTTCTAAGTTGATGACAGCAGCCTGGATTTCGTCTTCGGAAAACCTAATCAGGTTGGCAATTTGTTTTATGTATATGGGATTTTTAGCTAATTCAACAAGGGGAATAGGAATTTTGATTTTATTTATTTCATTTTCCATATTTAAATTTCCCAGGGCCTTGTTGTTTTCTATGTTCATGGCCTCCATTCCTTTCTTCTCATCTTTTATTTGTGGTGCAGACTTGTTTTCATTTACAGGATCCTGTGTCTTCACAGCGAGTGTTCCTACTGGCTCCGACTGGACAGGTTGCGTGTCACCGGTGTGAGTTTTTGCAGTCTGTTTGTCAGCAACTTTTGGAATCATCTTATCAGTTTCGCCCATTGGTAATATCTTTTTTGTTGGAACAATTGGGATACTTTTGTTCCTAGGTCTTAAATTATATTTTTCATGTAGTTCGGCTATAATATCATCTGCAATACCGTGATAGGCCAAATTTTTAGACGTGTCGTTGCTAACATTGTCTTCCGATGTAATTTATTTATTTAAAGATTTTTCATAATCTTGTCTCGATAAATAAGGTGATTTATTATCATCGCCAAGATTATTAATATCCTCATCAATCTCTTCAAAATCTTCTAGGTATTCCTCTCCAATGAAGTTTTCACTTTTGAAGGGGCTTGGAATTTTTTGATCTTCATTTTTAATTATTTTGTATGGGGCCTGAGGATCAGGATTCCTTCTAAAATCCTTCCTTGGGAAATTATCTCTTTTCAATTTCTCTAGTTCCATTTTTGAGATTTTATTTGAAAGTTCTCTAATTACCCTAGCCATCTCGTCTATTTTATCTCCTGAGGATTTCCCCGATCCTGAGGGTCCACCTTGCTCTTTGAATTTCCTATTTTCGTTGTTCCTGATTTCTATTTTTTCCTTTAATTTCCTTGATGCCATCATGTTCGATTCAATCTCAAGAGCATCATTCTGCATTTTCCTGAGATCTGTTGATCTTCTTTCTCTCCATAATAAGGCGAAATCGGGATCAAAAGTGCCAGCAAAAGTCACCTTTGTTGTGGGTTGTGAAGGTTTGACCTCAACTTGGATTTTATTATACAACTTGTTGAACCTTTGTGTGAATTCTAGAATAGATTTTGATTTTTTCTTTCTGAGGGCTACAAACTCAGTTAGGTAGTAGAGGTGGTCCTTCCTCTCTCCCCATTGTCTAATAAAAGCACTTTCAAGTTCCTCGTAAGATCTTAGAGATCCGGTTTCTAAGGATCGGAACTAGGTCCTCACTTGTCCTTCGAAAGTCTGAACGAGGAGTCCAGAATAGACATCTTCGTGTTCTATTTTGAGGATGTCAGCAAATTGGTCAAAGAAGTTTATATGTTCTTGGGCAGTCAAATCCCCTTCCCCTGTAAATTTCGGAAGGCTTTTCATATAATTTTCGGGGAGATCGTGTAGGGGAATGGGGAGGACAAGGGGAGCATATCTAGAAGCTACTTTAGCAAAGATTCCAGGAAGCGGTACTTGACCATCCGCTGGTCCTCCTGGGGCACCACCTCCAGCTCCAACACCTCCTTGTGCTTCCATTGGTGGATTTGAGGCTTAAGCTCAGAATACATGAGGAGAAGGTTCTTGAGAATCTGGGGATAAAACCTCAGGAAAGGTGAACATATCGTATGAGAGGGGAAGCGAGATAGATCTTTCAAGTGTTTCCAAAATGTTCAACTACGTAAAGTCAGGCTGAAAAATAATACGTATGGGTAAAAAGAATTATTTAAGTGATCTTCGTGACTTTAAAATATTTTCCGGATCAGAGACTGGTGAGGTCTTCTTGTTGTCCGGGTTCTTTCTGGTTTTCTTTCAGCTAATAGCCAGTTTACTTATTTTGGAGTCACCAAGTGAAAAATAAAGGTATCCTTAGAAGGTTTTCTATCCTTGTTCACTATCAAAGAAAGAAAGTGTCAATGCCGTTCTTCCCAGGGAAAAGGTCTGTTTCTTCGCTCCCCAGCAGCAGCACCAAAAAGATGTTGTTCCTGAGTTTATACTTTAAGGCTGTAAAGTATACCATCAAGGCATCCGTAAAGGTAAAGATAATTAAAGGATAAGAATAAAAAAGGAAGGGTAAAGAGGAATTAGTTTCTCAACTGTCTCTGTCTAGCTTCCCGTTGTTCTTGGATGCTGATATCTCTCTCAATAACAGCCCATGAACGTTCTAATTCAGCCCGGTTAGTTGTTTTTTGTAGGATAGTATTAAATAGGTTTAAAGCAATACTGGTTTGATCTTGAAGACCAGGTTCAATGTTGGGTTGTCTGCTATTTGGGACACTCATGGAGAATAAGATTTTATTTAGTTGTGAAAGAATTCGAGAAATTGTTACTTCAGTTTCTTAAAAGATGAGAATATGAAAAATAGTTTTGAAATTCAAAATAATAACATAAATATAGTTTAGGCCATTTCCCGGACTTGAAACAATTTGAGAATTGTAAAATAGCAAAGAAATATTACTGAAAAATATGAGGCTTTAATCATGAAAGAATCTCATATTGTAACAAGAAATAAAAAAGAAAACAAGATTTCTAATGAAGTGTTAAATATCATGGTTCAAATGATCTACAGGTCTTAAAATTACTGATAGAAATTTCAGAGGAAAAGCTATAAATAATTTGATAACCAAATCAATCTAAATTATAAAAGATATATAAAATAAACTTCAAATTGATCATTCATTAGAAAGACATTGAAAGAGAAACATAGAAAAATATGGTAAACAAGGTTAAAGAACACATAGCTACAAGTTGGCAGGATTCAGAATCTCGTCTGTATCATATATCACAATGAATAAAATTTTTTCTTACAATCTGCTCTCTTAAAAAACCAAAAGCCCATTCTCAGTCCTCTCAAAATATATTTATACATGATTATCAAATATTTTCTCGTTGGTGATTAACCAACTTCCTAAGACTACGGTTACATGGATGAATCATGTCAAACCATTTACATTTCTTTTCTAATTTCTAATGATGAAAATATTCAAAAGAGTACTTTATGTTGGTGTTGATGAACTTCCTTCTTCCGCCTCAATACAGTGAACACATTTTCCCAAAAACTTCACCAAAACTTTGGGAATGCCTAGTATCTATTTTGCCTCAAATATGAAGAATCTTTTCTGTAATTCGGGCAAGTGATCTTCTATTATCTTCCTCGTGAACTTAATAGTTTGTAACTTTAAGTTCAGTATCACTATCCAGTTGTCGATTTCAGAGATATTGATTATCTTAATTTTTGGGATCTCTACCTTCATTTCCTCAAAATCTTCCTTGAACCTAAGCTGGTGCTTGACAATGTTAATCTCGCCTAATAACCCAGGACAGTCATTTTTTCCAATATTCAATTACGTCTTTTCTAAGAGATCAAAAATACCTTGACAATCATCATTGACATCTCTAGTTATTCTTTTATTTTCAGCCAGGTCTACTTCCCACACTTTGAGCATTACATCTCCTTTAAGTTGTTCTGAAATGGATAGTTTCTGAATCTTTCCGATCTCTTCCTTTGTTGAAAGGGCTACTTCTTTTTGGAAAGTCGTTCTAGACGCTTTCACTTCTCTTTCTTTCTGGAGGACATTCTCCAAATATTTATTAGTTTCCTGAAAGTAATTATGGACAAATTCCAGATTTAAAAACACTTTCTATTGTTCCTATTCTATTTTCAAATGTATTCCCAATGCTTGAGCCTGGAAAATTTCAAGTTCTACCACTTGATTTGTAATAGAACTAATCTTATCTTGTAATTGTTTATTTACTTCTTCCTTCTTTAGGACCTATGCCTGGGTGACCTGTATTATCTGATTTGCTTCCTCCAAGATTGTTTTGATTTTCTGAATCTCTTGAATATATTTTAATCTAGCTTGTTCTAGACCCTTTTTTATTCCCCAACTGATATTTCTTTCAGTTTCCTTCAATTTACCCTATAGCTGATCTATCATTTGGTTTTTTTGTTCCAACATGGTTGTAAAACTGCCAACAGAAAATATATTTGTTGACGCTAAAGCTCCCATCATGCCTGCTATCTCTGTAGCAAATTCTCCATCTTTAAGTTTCTTTCCATCTATAATGACCCTATGCTTTTTAACCATACCACCTCCTCTTGGATGGATTTCCTGTTTCAAGATTGCCCTTCTCTTTTTACTGAAAAAATAGTGTGATGAAGGAATCTCATCTCTAGAAATTGGCTCCAAATCATTGACATACAGAGCTCCCTCGTGGGGGTTTCCATAAGTGGAATGCAATGGAGTCAAGGAAGTAATTGGACTTCCAAGCTCTGTCGATGTTTTTCCTCTTGTCTTTTCTAGAACATCCTTAGGGATTTCGGGGGATGTTTCTAGCTCCTTTCCCTTCCCTGCCTCTAATTCTTTTGTCTGGGAAATTTCTATATCTTCTGAAGGTATTCTAGTATCTTTCATCTTTCCTTTAGTATTTGATTTGTCCTGTATATTTATTTTAAAGCCTGGGGGAGGCCCTTCCTGCTCTGGAGGTGGGGCCGTAGCTTCGCCCTGCAAAATTTTGGGTAAACAACTTTGCTTATGGCTCTGGATTGAAGCGAAACCAATCTGTGAATCAGATGGCAGGACCTGTACTCTGTTCAATACCTCCTCATAGAATTTAACCTCCTTGAATACGTCATCATAAACATATGTTTCATGCTCATAGGATTTTAAATTACAATGCATCAAATGTTTGCTTACTAATTGGTAGGGGTCATGTTTTCTGTGTTCAATATCTACCAATTTTACTTCTTCTAGTGATTCAGCCTCTACTTTAGAATGGCCTAGATTCAGTAATGAAAATTTCTCGACATGTACAGGGAAAGTTGGCCATGACTTCTTCTGAGCTTCCTTTAGCTCTAATCCAATGCCACCTTTTACTATCTGGTGGGCTACCTCTCTACACACCAATTTGTCCGGTAGGAATTTAGGGAGTGCATGAGGAGGAATAGAACAACCATAAACCCTAATGTAGGAAAAATTATCATCAATAAACCAGTCAGCTATTGCTTTAAGATTTTCTGTGACTGTATTATAAATGCGAGGAGGTTCGGATATGAAAAATATTTTATGCATCAGAATTATAACAAAATGACAAATTTCATAAAATGCGTCCTTAACATTTTCTTCCCCAAGGGCAGAATGATATTCATGAATGGGTTCTGGACAGGTTATGTTCCAACTCCAATTCATTAAGGGAAAAGGATTCACATAGCAGATTGCATCCATAATGTATGCTGACATGTAAAAGGCCACTGATTGTCCCTTTGATTTTGCAGCTTTGTAGTTTGAGATTTCTTGTGTTAGGTTATCCGACAAAATCTTACTCCATTTAAAATCATACCCTTCTGAAGCTTCTTCCAAAAAGGGCACCCAATCTGCATGAAAATGGCAGGGATCTTTTCTCCCGAAAAGTCTACATAGCATAATGGCTACATAGACCATGTATTCATTTAAGGATGTTGTAGCATAAACCCCATGGGTATCGGATCTAAATTTTGATGGACACCTCTACCATTCTCTAATCATATCAGGATAAGTCCGGTCTACCTCAGTGCATTCTTTCCTCTGAAACTCTCGTAAAAACTCGACATTAAAAGTATGTGTAGGATTTGGCGAGAGTTTATACATTACTTGTATCTGTTCTGGCCTGAATGAGCCGACGATGACTCCTTGATCATTTAAGATGCTCCTCGTCGGGATATCAACCTTTTCCAGGGCCCAACTGATCATATCATTTTATGCCACGAGCCGAGGGCGCACAATGATCTTATGAAGCTCTGATTCAACTATGTCCCAATAGTGATTCTCAGAATCAGGATGAGCATTCTTGAGCTCACATTCTAGAAATTCAGAGATTTGAGTCCAAGATTTAATGGAGTCTATAGTGTGTGGCGTGGTGTCAGAGATGATATCTCCTTCTTGTGTATCTTCACTCTTCTTCGATGCCTTTTTCGGTGCCATGAATTTACGTTAATTGGAAAACCTGTCACAGAAAATGAATGAATGAGCTCAGCTGAGTATTTCTTGCGCTTGATAAAATGAAAGCACAGACATTCAAATGCTCTTTTAATTCATTTAAAAGTGACGGGATTGATGTAGCTGACAAGAATTCAAGGCATTTAATGCGGAAGATATTTTACTGAGATACGCATTAGTACCACGTATCACCATTGATTCATTATTTAAATGGATGTATTTTAGCGCCTATGGATTATTAAAGAAAACTTGGGACATTTTACTCAATCAAAAACTAAAACATGAACGAAACCTTAAAAAAAAGATTATCATTAATCATGATTTGGAAAAAGGTTAATTGGTGCTAATCATAGATTAAGACTGAAGATTTTTTTTTTCGGGATTTCAGGGATTGTGTTGTCGAGAAGTATGTCATCGATGAAATCCAATCTCCAAAATCACGAAATCGCGACGTGTTAATTAAGACTTAAACGTTTTAGCAAAGTGATTGATCAGGATTTCACGATTCGGGATTTCGGGGATCGTTTTGACAAGAGATGTGTTATCACTGAACCCCGATTTTCGACGTTGCAAAATCGCGACGTGTTTTAAACATAGGACTTAAATTCATCTTAATTAACTAACTAATCAGGTTTAAGGACAAAGCAAAGTTAGTTCGGTTTAACACAAATTATGGATTGGGATTTCGCGATTCGGGATTTCGGGGATCATTTTGACAAGAGATGTGTTATCACTGAACCCTGAATCCTGAAATCGCGAAATGATTAACTTAAGCCTTAACTTTTTGCGTTGGAGAATTAATTAATTAGCATTTAAACTAACTCTTCTTTTATTTCATGAAATCGGGAATCGGGATTTCGTGATTCAATTTGTATTGCAAAATATGTTTTCATCAAACCCCGAATCCCAAAAACTCTTTAAAGTTAACCTTAAATCCGTTAGTTTAAAAGATTATCATGATTAAAATAATTTTATAGAAAATGCGTCAGGATTTTTATAATACTTTTAGGTTTTTTGCCTTTTATTATTCAAATGATTGAGTTCTTCGGAAAATCGGTATCGTGCGTTTGGGAATGATAATGAAACTTGCATTTTATGAAAAGCCAAAACCCAAAAAAAGGAAAGTTTAGGTCTTAGGGATACACAATTTTAAGAATTGTTTCAACAATTCTCATGTGTGATACAGAGGGAAAGAAGACCTATTGAGTGGACATGCCTGTGGATGAGCATAGGTGAACGTGTGAAGAACTGGTTCTTCTGTGTAATGCAGTGAGCCAGAGATATGGACATCCCTATGGATGTGCCCCTAGTGGATGAGCACTAGTGGGTGTATAAGATCCCTTTCAATATTGTTCAAGAGCAGACCTTCCTGTAACCCTAATTGTAATGTAAAGGGTATAGGTCGACCCCACCTTAATGTGATTAATAATTAATGTAAAATATAATTAATATAAAAGATAATTAATATGGAAATTATTAATTATATTTTGAGTTATTAAAGTCGGCCCTATTGTGCCAATAGACACATAATTTGATGTGACAAGTCTTATATAAATAAAGGTGAATCCCCATTGAGGAAACACACTCAACATTGTGTCATCTCATGATTTCAGATGTTGAGGTCTGAAATTATGAGAATTGTGTAAGTTTTAAACATGTGAAGTAAAGGAATGCATATAGATTCTTAAGAAAAACAGAAATTAATCAATGGCTCATACACATAGTACATAGAGATTTATACTGGAAACCCTTAACCAGGAGAAAACCTTTCAACGCTTCATTGTATTAATTTCACCGTTCACCATACAATATATATACAATGTTTTTAGGTATTTTGTATATACCAAAACCCTAATCCCTTAATCTGGGATTAATTTAGAAAACCACTAAAAATAGAAAAATCCGCTAAAATAGAAAAACGCCCCCCCCCAAAAAAAAAATTCAGAGCATTTCCTCGAATGCTATGTGTAACCAGGGGGGGCATACCTGCCCCCTCCCTGGGACCCCCATAGGAAGTGCTCGACCCACGCGACACATAGAGAAATACTAGGGAGGGATCGTCAAACGCAGTTTTCGAATCTGACGTGCCCACACACACACATGCAAAGAATATAACACATACCCAACATTCTCCCACTTGTTGTTTTCTTTGCATATAGGGGTCCACAAGATTATATAGTCAACAATCCAGGGAAATAATGCCCATTGTTACTCTACACCAGGAGAACTTTTCTGTGCTCACAAACTTTTCAATGAATGTGCAACATTCTTCAAAGTGTCAACCTTTTTCAGCAACACCTTCTTTTCTTCAACCATGTCTATCACAAAGTGATACTGAACATCACTATGCTATGTCCTCTAATGATAAGATGGGTTCTTTCCTAGGAATATTGTACTCTAACTGTCACAATCTAATCTCACTTCTTGTTGTACCAACCCAATACCTGAACACAATCTCTGTAACCATACTACTTCCTTTCTTGCATGAGTGGCTTCCATGTATTCAACTTTTGTAGTGGAGAGTTCCACTACAACCTGTCTTTTGCTCATCCAATTGATCGCTCCTCCAAATAGGTTAAACACATACCCACTTGTAAATCTTCTGTGATCCATATCTGCAGCCCAGTCTTCATCAACAAAGACATGTGTGTTCACCACTCTATCCAATCCTGGTCTTCCTTGGTAGCACAATCCATAATTGGTAGTTCCACGCAAATACCTGAAGACCCTCTTTACTATTGTCCAATGCTCCTTCCCTGGTTTTGACATATACCTGTTCAAAACTGCCATTTCATGTGAAATGTCTGGTCTAGTACAGACCATTGCATACATCAAACTACCAACTGCACTGGTATACAAAACATGGGACGTGTCCTCTTCTTCTTCCTGTATCTTGGGACACTAATCTGCAGATAACTTTACACCTATAGAAATAGATACCTTGACCGGTTTACTTGCATGCATATTAAACCTCTGCAATATCGTCTCAACATATTTTCTCTGATTCAACAAGAGTTTCTTTTTTGCATGATCTCTTTTAATCTCCATTCCTAGAATGAAGTTAGCAACACCGATATCCTTCATGTAAAATTTGGAAGATAGCTGCGATTTCACCTCCTTGATAACATCCATGTTATTTCCTACTAGCAACATGTCGTCAACATACAACACTACATAAATGAAGTTATTACCAACCTGCTTGGAATATACAGAGTGATCAACCCTACTTCTCACAAATCCTAATACAAGGATGTATGTGTTAAACTTTTGGTACCACATCCTAGGTGATTGCTTCATACCATATAGTGACTTCTTTAGCTTACAAACCAACTCTTTCTTTCCCTTCACTACAAATCTTTCTCGCTGCTTCATGTAGATTTCTTCTTCTAGATCCCCATGTAGGAATTATGTCTTCACATCCATCTGTTCCACTTAAAGATCAAAAGAAGTAATGATAGATAAAAGAAATATAATAGAAGTTAACTTGGAAACAAGAGAAAAAATCTCACCAAAGTCAATTCCCTCTACTTGGGAATAACCTTTTGCTACTAACCGAGCTTTGTATTTCTCCACTTTTCCTTCTGCATTAAACTTCTTCTTAAACAACCATTTTCTACCAACATATTTTTTTCCAGCTGGCAACTCAACTATATCCAATGCCTCATGCTTATCCAAGGCATCCATTTCTTCAACCATGGACTTCTTCCAGAGTTTACTATCTTCTAAATTCACTGCTTCCCTGACAACTCTTGGATCATCATTAGTAATAGATAAAGGAAAATTAGAATGAAAATCAGGTGGACTATACCTTTCTGGTTTCCTTATTTCCCTCACTGATCTCCTCAATACTAGGGTATGAGGTTCTTCTTCTTCTGCTTCATCTTCTTTAGATGATTTAGATTTTGCATAATCCAACTCCAACTCTATTTTCTCAGGTTTTTCTGGCCTTGGTAGGAATTCTTGTTTGGAAACATCTGTTACCTCTCTAAAAACAACATCTGGACTGTAAACAGTCTTCTTCGTTTCTAGGTTCCAAAGCTTATAACCTTTCACACCATCTTTATAACCAATGAAGATACACTTTTTAGCTTTTTTTATCCAGTTTACTCCTATTTTCCTTTGGAACATGTACATAATAATCACAACCAAACACTCTAAGATGTTGAAGAGAGGGTTTCTTTCCAGTCCATACCTCATGTGGAGTTTTATCATCTAACACTGATGAAGGTGATCAATTGACGAGGTAACATGTTGTATTCACTGTCTCTTCCCAGAATTCATGTCCTAACTCGTCACCACTAAGCATGCTCCTTGCTTTTTCCATCAGTGTCCTGCTCATCCTTTTTGCAACTCCATTTTGTTGAGGTGTGTATGGATTATTATTATGCCTTTCTATACCACACTTCTTACAAAATTCTTCGAATTCATTTCTGCAGAATTCATCACCATTATCTATCCTCAATACCTTTATTTTCTTTTCTGTCTGATTTTCTACCAGAGCCTTAAACTCTTTAAATTTATTAAATACCTCAAATTTCTTTCTAAGAAAATAAATCCATGTGTTCCATGAGAAATCATCTATGAATGAAACATAATACACATATTTACCTAGGGATGGAACACGAACAGGTCCAAACACATCACTGTTTATCAACTTTAAGATCCCTTTTGCTCTTGTAGCACCATATGGGAATCTTACTCGATTATGTTTACCATATATGCAATATTCACATAAATCAAAATCCAAAGTGAAATTAGACATACCTTCAACCATACCTTTACCGTGTAGTGTTCGAAGGCCCTTTTCTCCAATATTCCCAAGTCTTTGATGCCACAACATGGTCTTCTTTTCAGGGACAGTATTGGTATTGTCTCCTTCATTTCTCTTCTAAGGGACAATAGAACTGTTACACCCATTAGTATAAGTGCTTCCCAACAACTTGTACAGAGTTCCACACCGTACTCCCCTCATCAACACCATTGCCCCTCATACCATCTTGCAAGTGCCCTTTCCCAATATAGTATCCATTCCTGCATCATCCAACTTGCTTACAGATATTAGGCTCCTGGCTAGTTTTGGAATGTGTAGAACCCCAGGGAGAGTTCTAATTCTTCCATCTTTTAACAACAACTTAACCCTTCCATGTCTCATTATTTTGGCTGTCGAGTCATATCTTAGGAATACATCACCACCATTGTATTTTTCATATTTAGAGACCCACTCCCTGTGAGGAATCATATGGTATGACACACCTAAGTCAATCAACCATACATCACCGTCTGCATGTGTACCTGTAGATGCCAGATAAACATCACCTCCTTCTTCAATGGACGTTTTCACCTCTATGGAAGAGGTGCTATCAGATCCCTTTGGTTTATCAACCTTCTTAGACTTGCAATATATCTTATAATGCCTTGTTTTACCACACTTCCAACATTTTCTCAAATATTTTCTTGGAGACTTAGATCTACCTGTATATTTATATCTCTCCTCCGAAGACTTACCAAGATTCTTGTCTTGGGTATGACCTCTTACAAATAAAGCATATGTGCTATGACCATCCATTCTTTTCTGCCTCATCTCTTCAGATAACAACGATGAAACTACATCCTCATACTTCAATGTAGATTGAGTGGTACTACCAATTTCTACAACCAGATTATTCGAAGAGTCTGGCAAAGAACATAAAAAAGTAATACACTTATCTTCTTCTGTAATCGTAATATTAACAGAGACAGGTTGACTTACCAGAGTATTAAAGGCATTTAGATGTTTTGTCATAGAATATCCATCTTCCATCCTAATATGATCCATGTTTGAAGAAACAACTTGTTTACCAGGGACTTTGATTGATACAAATTCCCTAACTTATCCCATAGTTCCTTGGCTATAGATTCTCTCGAGACATTCAACAACACTGAATCTGCCAGGAAAAGTCAAATAGTACTCCTTGATCTTTATTCCAACTTCTCCCAATCTTCCTTCGACATCCCAGTAGGTGGCGTACTAGTAGTTTGTGTACTAGTAGGTTGTGTACCAGTCGATTGTGTGCCAGTATGTTGCATACCAGTAGGTTTTGTACTAGGATCCACAACGATCCATTGTTCTTTGTCTATAAGAAGTTCCTCCATATTGAGCTTCCATAGCTCAAAGTTTTTACCGTTGAACTTCTCTATCTTGATTCTAGAAGAGCTCGCCATTCCTCTTTCTACACTTGAATCTCCACTGTAAAAGCTCCCACTAAACCTAGGATTATCATAGACCCAAGATAAACTTGATCTTTCAGGACCGAGCCAAACCCTTAGCAACAAAGGCGTCCCTCTAAAGACAAAAATGAGCTCTGATACCAAATGTAAGTTTTAAACCTGTGAAGTAAATAAATTCATATAGATTCTTAAGAAAAACATAAATTAATCAATGGCTCATACACATAGTACACAAATATTTATACCGAAAACCCTTAACTGGGAGAAAACCTTTCAACGCTTCATTGTATTAATTTCACCATTCACCATACAATATACATACAATGTTTTTAGGTATTTCGTAGATACCAAAACCCTAATTCCTTAATCCGGGATTAATTTAGAGAACCGCTAAAATAGAAAAAACGGTGCTAGTTTTGGTGATGGTGTGCGAGGTCTTTCTCTTGAGAAATATAGCAAAGGATTGGCTAGGTTTTGTTCCCTTGTTGAGAAGGGTTTCTCAGGATACTTCTTGTGTACTTTCGCATGGATCTTCTTCTTGTGATCTTGGTTTATTGCAATAGTTATGGTTGAAGTAATTGTTGACAGAAAATTTAAAAGGATTACATGAGCCATAGCTCACTAATATCTAACATGGTATCAGAGAATTCTGCAAGAAAACCATTGCACACCAAATATTTGAAGGAAAGGTATGACAAAATGTTGTTTTAGGTATAAAGAGGAAGAAGACCAAAACTCCCTTTTTCGGTGTATGAAAAGGAGATCGGAGGGGAAACATCTATGTGGAAAAGAAGAGACTGAATTTTACAACCATAAAAGAAAATGTCGGAGCCTAGAAGAAACCCCACAAGCTGCCCCAAAATTCTGTGAAAGAGGTCGGAGCCTACATTTATGCAAAAGAAGAGTCGACTGTCCATTTTAAAAGTGGTCGCATGTTAAGAACCAAATATCAATATAACATAGAAAAACCTCAAAAAAAGTACGCAACACCTTGAAAAAGAGATATTTTCAGATAATAAGCCTCTTCGAGGGGGCAATCTCTTTTTACCCCACTTAAATGTTCAAGTACAAGATGATTCAAAATGAAAATGTCTCCTTGGTATATATAGGAGACTAGGAGGTATAATTACAACTAATGGCCTA
>JZKD02S1956512.1:61254-105047 GCA_000966675.3 Picea glauca
TATTTCCCGAGGAAACCCATGCAGGGTAAAAACCTCTTTTCTTTTATATGATAAGTAATGGTTACATTCTTTATAGTATCATACATATGAGCACCAACTCATAATGAGGCTACAAACTCTGTTTTTGCAAGCTGCAACTTGCTGAGAGCAACAACTCTCTATTTTCTCTAGAACCAACTAGAAGGAAGCACCAACTCCCTGGTTTCTCTGGCACCAACTAGAAGGAAGCACCAACTCCCTGTGTTCAAGCACCCACTTGAACCTCAGAGGATGACAGTCCTCCCTAGCACCTCCCAACCACCTTGAAATATAAATCTTTGATTCTGAAACTGATTACAGTGATATAATGTTCAACAATGGCTTACCCGGCTTATCACTGTTCTGTTGCATTTCGTTGCTCTGTCTGCCTCATTTCCTTTCTGCTCACATCACTTGCGCTGTCTGGTCTTCTGCTTTTTATGCTCTGTGCCCATCTCCATTCTCTGCTCAGTTCCTCTTCTGTGCTATTCAGTTGCTGCTCTCTCCTCCTTCTTAACACCTGAATCACCTTTACCAACAAAACTCACAACAACCTCCAACAACAACCGCAACCCCATCTCTTCTATGTACCACGTATTTATAGCTTCTGTGCACCTTGTGCATGCAGTGTTTGCAATGCCTGTGCATGTTGACTCTGCACCGTTATCCTCCACCTCTCGGGTGCTTTGTCTGATCATCATCGTGACTCTTTAGCTTCTCTGGTGGTTCACCCCACATCTCCATCATCACTGTACGTTATACTGAGATTCCTCAGCCTCTCTGGCAGTTTGAGACTCTTCGTCTTCTCTGTGACAATCGAAATCACTTTCTCTGTTTCAGTTACAGGCCTTAATGCCCATCCATCTGTCAATCCCTTCTAAGAATAGTCTTCCTTCACCAGACAGAGCTTGTAGACTCTTCATCTCCTCTGGCGATCACACAACGGTCTCTTCGACTTCTCTGGAAGATGTCATCAATGGTTTCTGGCAATCTTACTACATCGTGCCTCAGTAGCCCTCCAATCTTGTTTAAATTCATCTACATCGCTGGATATGCGGCGAGAAAATCTAGATGGTCAATATCTGTGTTCCCAGATCTACGGTTAGGATTCGATTCCGGATCCCCCTTTTCCATTCTATATTTAAGCGAAGGGGGGGGTCTGGAATTGGGCACGCATCTCTCGAGCGGTCAAGATTAAATCACCTATATCAACGACGCTCAAGTGATTCCGTACCCCCCTTGCCTTTCTGTCTTTAATACGGGGGGGGGTCCGGAATGATGGAGTATTGACGAAGGGCCCCACTCCTATCATGTCACCTTCTGTATCGTTCTCCACCTGACCGTGCGACAAGGCTCGACTCCTCCTTGTCCTCTCAAATCCCCGATTTCTGATGAGCTCCTTCTCTATGAGCTATCCCCTATTGGGTATGCCCTGGTCCATATGACCACATACCATAAGACCGTAGCCTTATATCCCTCTATCGGGGTTTTGGCATTTTCAGTGTCAAGATGCACATGTACTCGGAACCCTCGATTCTCTGATCCCTGATGTGCTCCTTTCCTGAGCTTTAGCCCCTTCCGGCTACACAGTGGTCCATGTGACCTGCTATCACGTGACTGCCACCATACCTCTCGTCGGGGTTTCGGGGTTTACGATGTCAATGTGCATACGCCCCTTTGACCCGCGATATGCCTATCCCCGACTTCTTCCATACTCCTGACATGCATCCCACCGAATGGACGGTTCAAATTCCACGTCGGGATTTACTCTAAGGATTTCCCCGATCCTTCGTCCACGGGAATGTCAATTTGTCGATTCCTGATACTCCGATGAAGCCTCCTGTCGAGATTCTTCCGGTGGCACCTGATCGCTTCCACGCATCCTTCCAAATGGACGGTCCTGATTATGTCGGGATTTCACACATCGCGAAATCGACATTCCTGAGGTCAAGTGACTTTGTCATTTCAAAGTCTCGATCCCCGATGCCTCTCCATTGACTGGAATCAACGGTTCAGATTTAACCTTAATCTGACGGCTCAGATTACATCACGATATCGCATATCGCAAAATCAGCATTCCTGATGTCAAGTGACTTTGTCATTTCAAAGTCCTGATCCCCGATACTCTGCTGACGTCACACGTGGTTTGAAACGTGTTAAATACTGCCACGTGTCACTCTGATTCGTGACTTACATGTGCCTAAAGTGTTGAATATACCTGACACCTGTCATTACCTAGTTATGCCACGTGTCCCTAGCTGACATGGTCTGCTGTCATGAGTTGGATCGACGGTCTAGATCACATGTTGATCTGATGGTTTAGGTTCAGTCGGGATTTCTTTCATTGCGATTTCGGGGTTTCTGTTGTAATTTTTCACGGGACTCGTGAAACTCTGATTCCCGATTAGACGATGTCCCGATGCCTGTCGGGACTTCTTTCCTCTTGTTCACGGGGACTTATCCTCCGTGCAACTTCTGCAGATCTGATGGATTTCGGCAACCCTGCACCAAATCCAACGGTTCTCGCTGCATTCGATTATTCACCTCTCTGAACTTGTCTTCTGTTGGCCTGTCATCTTCACTATTGTACTTTCCATCAATGACAAGCATACGCTATCTGTTAAACATTTGCCAACAAAGTCTTATATAAATAAAGGTGAATCCCCATTGAGGAAACACACTCAACATTGTGTCATCTCATGATTTCATATATTGAGGTCTAAAATTATGAGAATTGTGTAAGTTTTAAACCTGTGAAGTAAAGCAATGCATATAGATTCTTAAGAAAAACATAAATTAATCAATGGATCATACACATAGTACATAGAGATTTATATCGAAAACCCTTAACCGGGAGAAAACCTTTCAACACTTCATTGTATTAATTTCACCATTCACCATACAATATATATACAATGTTTTTAGGTATTTCATATATACCAAAACCCTAATCCTTTAATCTGGGATTAATTTAGAAAACCGCTAAAAATAGAAAAATATGCTAAAATAGAAAAACACCCCCCCAAAAAATTTGGAGCACTGCCCCGAATGCTATGTGTAACCAGGGGGGGGCATACATGCCCCCCNCAAAGGGTCAAAAGAATTCGTAGAATGTTAGAAATCCCTTTTCTAAAGAATCAGGATTCAGATGACAAATTACCTTCTAAGGGGACTCCCATACTATTACATACTGATCATTCTGGGAGTAATAAACAAACATCCTTGTTAATGGATCAAGATTGTCCCCCTTTAGGAGAAGACACAAATGAGGGTGATTTTCCTGTTGATACCTCTAATACCTCAGAAGATCCAGACAAAGGTGGCTATCCACCACAAAGAAAAAGTAATTTCATTGAGGGGCACAAAGACGTTTTCAGATACATAGAGGTTCCAAGCACCATCATTGTGGATGAAAACCCTTGGTGTTTTCAATGCAGTGAAGCACATTGGGAGCATGAATGTCCTTGCAATAGTGGTGATCATCAACAGGAAAGCCCTCAAATAAATATCACCACTAAAGAGCAGCAAGAGGCCATCAAATCAACAGAGGAAGACTTTGACCATATTAAATGGCCCACGAGAGAAGAATACGAACAACTCATTAGCAGTATCGAAGCTCAGGAATCAGAGACTGTGAGAATACGAGAGAAGACAGAAAATGATGTGAAAATCCATCCCTCACAACAGAAGATCTTTGTAGCAAAATCCCACCCACCACCCTCTACACAATACACCAGGGTGATTCAAGGAACAACTAACTTCAGAGTCAAAGAATACAAGAAGGGAGACACGGTTGGGATGTGAGATGCCAATAAAGGAAGGCCTACTAATATCACATAAGACAATCATTTTCGGTTTGGCCCTTCTAGGTTTAGAAAGAAATCAGTGAATGACTCATATTATTTGTCAGTGAATGACTCATATTATTTGTCTACCCTAGAAGCAAGAAGGCGCCCATTTCCCATTGGTGGACACCTCCTTAAACCCCACCCGGGTGGTGGGACATGATCCTGTAGGTAAGTAATCACTTACGTGTATTATACCGCATTGTTTGATTTCTTTTATACACATACCTTGTTTGTTTTCTTGTTTCACTGCCTTATATGCACATTTATTTACTGCCTTATATGCACATTTATCATTTATATGTTGTTGCTTTACGGGGTGGCAATGCCACCCCATCTTTGTCGCTGATGCCTTTTGTCGAGTGTGAGCAGGTCACAGGTCTACGCCAGAGATTACTGAGGTTCTCATACGCTCTACAGTTAGTGCATGTCCCCGAGTTGGAGCCAGATGTTATCCCCGATATCTGGGGATAACTAGGAGATCATGTCTCGAGGCCCACATGGTCCTAGACATGGAGTACGAGAGCAGATTGACTTGAGNATCAGAGAATGTGAGAATAGTAAAGAAGGTGGAAAATAATGTGAAAATACATCCCTCACAGCAGAAGATCTTTGTAGCAAAATCCCACCCACCGCCCTCTACACAATACACCAGGTCTATTCAAGGAACAACTAACTTCAGAGTCAAAGAATACAAGAAGGGAGACACGGTTGGGATGTGGGATGCCAATAAAGGAAGGACTACTGATATCACAGAAGACAATCATTTTGGGTTTGGCCCTTCTAGGGTTAGAAAGAAACCAGTAAATGACTCATATTATTTGTCTACCCTAGAAGCAAGAAGGCGCCCATTTTCCATTAGTGGACGCCTCCTTGAACCCCACCTGGGTGGTGGGACATGATCCTGCAGGTAAGTGTTCACTTCCGTGTATTATACCGCATTGTTTGATTTCTTTTATACACATATCTTGTTTGTTTTCTTGTTTCACTGCCTTATAAGCACATTTATTTACTGCCTTATGTGCACATTTATCATTTATATGCTATTGCTTGACGGGGTGGCAATACCACCCCGTCTTTTGTCGAGTGTGAGCAGGTTACAGGTCTACGCCAGAGATTGCTGAGGTTATCATACGCTCTACAGTTAGCGCATGTCCCCGAGTTGGAGCCATATGTTATCCCCGATATCTAGGGATAACTAGGAGATCATGTCTCGAGGCCCACATGGTCCTAGACATGGAGTANCTCTATTACGAAAATTTTCAAT
The DNA here is from genome assembly GCA_000966675.3 of Picea glauca. Classification (NCBI taxonomy): domain Eukaryota; kingdom Viridiplantae; phylum Streptophyta; class Pinopsida; order Pinales; family Pinaceae; genus Picea; species Picea glauca. Next base: position 66,385 of record JZKD02S1956512.1, read on the forward strand.
ACTTCCATGATCTCCCCTTTTAAACCATCCATCTTAGTATCCAACATAGCTTCCATTGAATCCATCTTCGTTTGTAGTTCATTTATGTCCCTAATCATTTCTTCACCTTAATCAAGAGTCTAAGTAGGATTTTATAGAGGCTGATTTGGTGTAGAAGTTCCCTTTTTTGGTGGCATGTTGGTCAAGTATCACTTTTGAACCTTGATTTTGAGGTGGTTCTACTAGGCCATATTTCTTCTGTTGTATATCCCAAATTTCGGCCCTTCCAGGTATGAAACTTTCTTTTATGTAGTTCTATGATATTTATTCTCTACAATGCCATAGGTCTAATCAAAATTGGATGTGCCAAGTGAAATTTACAGTAACTTCCCCACAACTTGCCGATTTTTGGCCTTTCTAGGAGATCTCACTTGTATAGCGTGCCCCGCACAAAATAATTGATATAAAATTATGAAACTCGTACCAAACATACTACAGACTATTCATGATCCAATGAATCTAGTCCCACTCAATTTGGATACTCTAGGAATAAGTTATGATTGTTTTACCTAGAACACCTTATTGAGACTAGTCAATAGAACTAGTCAGATACCCTATCTTACACAGGGTGTATCTACAAATTTAAGATGACCCAGAAGATGAAATTTTTACCACAGATACCTTACTAATTTATGTAAATATCCTCTAGATTTTAGGGTCTGAAACATTACAGAAAAGTTTTTATGGCAAAAATTCCACAATGACTCAGTTCAGGATGATTCCAGAACCCTATCTTGTATAGGTTGTATCTTTGGAAGTATAAGGCCTTAGGAGATGAATTTTGAACCCAACGTACCTTGTGCTATCTACTAAATATCCTCCAATACATTCCTTCTGAAATGTTGTAGAAAACAAGTTATAGCGAAAATTCCAAGGTATCTCAGATGTAGCAGCGAAACCCCAAGACCTTGAGCTCTGATACCATATGTTAAGAACCAAATATCAATATAGCATAGAAAAACCTTAGAAAAAGTACTCAACACCTTGAAAAAGAGATAATTTTAGATAATAAGCCTCTTTGAGGGGGCAACGTCCTTTTACCCCACTTAAATGTTCAAGTACAAAATGATTCAAAATGAAAATGTCTCCTTGGTATATATACGAGACTAGGAGGTATAATTACAACTAATGGCCTAAAGACAACATAAACAAAATAACAATATGAATATAATATGCGCCAATTAAGGGGTAATGAGCCAATATTAGGGCTTAACATCGTAGGCCTCTAAACATTGCCACAGAAATACCCTAACAACAAAAGGAAGAAGGCGAGCTGGACCTAATGCTTCCTGTGGCATGTAGGTTCCTGAGGCATAAAATTTGAAGGGGACAGACCCCTATAGTAAAATTTAGAGTTGAGCGGAGCCTAACAACAGACCTATATCCGAACCTTTCTAAGGTTAAGCTGGCTATAGGCCTGGTTGAGGCTACCACAATTATAAAGGACCTTAATCGCAAATCTATAGGAAACCCAAAACACAGACCTTAACCATAGAGAATGCGTGTTTTTTTTTAAGGTGAAATTCCAAGAAGAGAACAGCCGCAGAGAGAAGGAAATCTGAGGAAACTGCAAAAAAATTAAGGAAGGTTAAAATGTTGATTATGAGTGTGTTTTTTGAGGAAGTAAGGCAAGGCTAAAGTGTTGTTCTGAGTGTGTTAACTGAAGCAGTAAGGCAAGGTTAAAGTGTTGTTCTGAGTGTGGTTTCTGACACAAATCTAAGGTAAAATTTCTAAATCAATAAGGCCAAGCTTGAGGCATGTTCTGAGGTAAATTTAGGCAAGTTTTGAGGCATCTTTAAATCTGTTCCAACAAAGTTTAGATACAAGACTGTGTACAATCTGAGTCCCTTGACTAAGGATAAGACCTAGTTCAGTGTGAGTTCCTTGGCTGAGTTTAAGGGTTGCTTCAAAACGAGTCAAGACCAGATCAATCAAGAATCAGTAAGGATGATGCATGCAATTATGAACATGCCTATTATTGTATCTCATGTTTTGGTATACAAGTCAGATATCAGAAGGCCATATATGCCAGTTTGACTAACAATAATCAGTTCACAATCTATAATGGAAAATTGCAGCAAACATGTTAATTACAATAGTGCTAACCTGAAACCTAGACTATGATATGCATGCTTAAAGTATATGGAAGCTACAGAAGGCAGCTTATCAGTCCTTGATGATAGTTGAAAAACATGCAAAGATCATATGTCAAGTTCCATGCTCATATAGAAACAAGTGTGCTTGAAGGCTAGTGCAGATTGTGAAGGAGTATCATTACTCATCAAGCGATTGCCTAGAACAAGAAAGCAGATTGAAGAAATGATAATGTACACTCTCAGGTATGCACTTGTATATATTATTTGTATCATTGTCATGAGGGTACTTGCAAAAGGAAGGAATCCCCTGCTACAATCGTGGATCTAGAGGGATCTCAGTGCATTCAGAGGAACAACACACTGGAAGTGAAGACTCTAGGTTTGATTGCTTTACCATGCCTCTAACCTACATTTCTATATTTTCTACATTACAAGTAGGTGTTGTAGCTATGACAACAATCCTTAAATTGTTTTGATTCTAGAGATGTACTCATGAATCTCCTTTAGGAGATATCCTTGTCTTGTTTCCTTGTTCCAGAAAGGTTAACAACAAGAAAGTCACTTGACTCAGAGGAAGTCAAAACTATTTGAGAAGAAGGAAAAGACAATACCTTCTCCCCTTCAACAGTTTAGGGGGAGACAATTATTTGATCTAGTTGCTCCAGTTGATATTCTCACAAATATTGTAGTAGGCCATGAAAGGCATGTTTAAGATCGACAAACTATGCAAGGGGCATAGGGACATGAAACTAATGGAAGTGTCAAAAAATATTAAAGCGATACTTGCAGCCAAAAGATTCCCACAAATAGAGGGAGTTGTCTATGAGGAGACATTTGATCCAGTAAACTGATACACTTCCATCCGTACTATCATCCACGAGTTGCAAACTAAATCATATGGATGTAAAGACAACCTTTCTCAATGGTTAGATTGAGGAAGAAGTTTGCATCGAGTAGCCAAAAGGATGCATGATATGCGATGAGAAATCTCATATGTTAAGGTTGAAGAAAGCCCTATATGAACTAAAGAAGACACCTCGTTCTTGGTACGAGAAGATGGATGGTTTCTTGATGAGTTTGGGTTTTAGCAAGAGTGTTGCTGATCCAAACTTATGTTACTACATTGTTGATGATGAGAGCCTAATTTTGATGACTTATTCAGAAAGCCTTGTTGTTGGATAAAAGTAATCCTTGACTTTTGAATTTGAGATGAAGACTCTGAGTATGATTCACTACTTCTTGGGACAAGAAGTGTGACAGAGGACCGATGAGATTTTCTTGAGTCAAGGAAAATATACAGTGAAAATATTAAAGAAGTTTAGTATGCAAATCCATGCCCACTCCAATGCTAATGGATTTGAAGAAAATGAGTGATGTTGATTCAAACAAGATTGATCCACAACTGATTGGATCACTGATGTATTTGGTTAACATCAGACTTGACTCATTCCATGCAATGAGTGTTCTTAGTAATTTCATGAGTCAACCGAGATAGACTCACTAGAAAAAAACAAAACATGTAGTGAGATATATACGAGGCACATTTGGATATGGCCTTAGATATGCCTCCAGTATGAACTTGAGTTTTTAGGATATGTCAATTCAGATTGAGCAGAAAGTATAGTGGACTGAAGGATCACATCTGGTTGTTGTTCTACCATGAATTTTTCCATGGTTTCTTTATGCAGCAGGAAACAAAACTCTGTGGCCTTGAGAACCACAGAGGAAAAGTATATAGCATCGAGTGTGCGAAGAAATATGGCTTCACAAGCTTCTGACAGGTGAGATAGATCCTATGATGATAACCAAATATCCATGTGTAAAGATACTTGAGAAACCAGTGTTTCCTGATGGATCAAAACACGATGAGATGAAACGTCCTTATATCAAAGATATGATGCAGAGGAAAATCGTACACATGTAGTACCTTCCTACACATGAGCAGATTGCAGACATCTTCACCAAAATAACTTGATGAAGAAAGCCTCCCTAGTTGAGAGGGATTGTTGATGACTCCAGCCAAGACAAAATTCAAAGTACATCTGTGTGAGACTTGGCATGATGAATAATGCCTCCCTAGTTGAGAGGGAGTGTTGATGATTGCAGCTATGTGAGACATTCTCTAGCTTACAAACCTATGAGATGTGGATCATTGCAACTATGTGAGTCTTTCTCTCAGCTTACAAACCTGAGAGAAAGACCCTAACAAGGGTACATGGTTCTTTCGTGAGATAGAGCTAGGAACGTAGAGATGACATCCTCCATTCAAAGAGTTGAGAAGAACTCTGGATGATTATCCAAGTGGGAAAGGCAATCTGTTGAGTTAGATGTGCCTGTGGTTGAGAACAAGGTGAATGTGTGAAATCCCAAAGTGTTGGGTGCGTCGTCATGAGAAAAGAAATGAATATGATGTATTAGCCTCCTCTAAGAAACATAGTTGATGAGAAACTCCAGATGATTCTCCTATATGATATAAAGGGAAAGAAGATCTGTTGAGTGGACATGCCTGTGGACAAACATAACTGAACGTGTGAAGAACTGGTTCTTCTGTGTAATGCAGTGAGCCACATATATGGACATCCCTATGGATGTGCCCCTAGTGGATGAGCACTAGTGGGTGTATAATATCCCTTGATATATTGTTCAAGAGTCATATCTGCCTATAACTCTAATTGTAATGTAAATGGTACAGGTCGTCCCCACCTTAATGTGATTAATAATTAATGTGAAAGATAATTAATATGTAAAATATTAATTATATTTTGAGTTATTAAAGTCAGCCCTATTGTGCCAATAGACACATCATTTAATGTGACAAGTCTTCTATAAATAAAGGTGAATCTCCATTGAGGAAACACACTCAACATTGTGTCATCTCATGATTTCAGATATTGAGGTCTAAAATTATGAGAATTGCAACACCCTCTTGTGTGCTAGTTTTGGTGATGGTGTGTGAGGTCTTTTTCTTGAGAAATATAGCAAAGGATTGGGTGGGTTTTCTTCCCTTGTTGAGAAGGGTTTCCCAGGATACTTGTGTACTTGTGCATGGATCTTATTATTGTGATCTTGGTTTTTTGTAGTAGTTATGGTTGAAGTAATTGTTGACATAAAATTTAAAAGGATTACATGAACCATAGCTCACTAAAATCTAACAAATGAGCCCAAGTCTGTTGGGGAGGCATGCGACTTAGCAGAGGGAAAACTATTGAAGGATGCCATGGTCAAAGAGATGGAATCCTTGCACAAGAATGAGACATGGGACTTAGCCAAATTACCTAGTGGAAGAAAGCATGTCGGTAGCAAATGGGTATTCAAGAAGAAGATGAATGCAACAGGTCAAGTCAAGAAATTTAAAGCTCGGTTGGTAGCAAAAGGATATTCCCAAGTTGAAGGAGTCGACTTCGGTGGGATTTTTTGCCTTGTTGCAAAATTAAATTCCATTAGAGTACTAATGTCTCCAGTTGCAACATTTGATCTGGAAATAGAATAGATGGATGTGAAGACAACGTTCCTACATGGGGACATGGAAGAGGAAATCTACATGAAACAACCTGAAGGATTTGTAGTAAAGGTAAGAAAGATTTGGTGTGCAAACTGAAAAAGATCCCTTTATGTTATAAAGAAACTACCAAGGATGTGGTACCAAAAGTTCGACACATACATCCTTAGTTCAGGATTTGTGAGAAGAAAATCCGATCACTGCATATATTCCAAAGAAGAAGGTGGGTGTTTCATATATGTATCTTTGTATGTCGATGACATGTTATTGATTGGAAAAAACATTGATGCAATAAAGGAGGTGAAGAATGATATATTCTCCAAGTTTGACATGAAGGATCTCGGTGCAACAAACTTCATTATGGGAGTGGATATTAGGAAAGATCGAGCAGATGGAAATATCTGGTTTAACCAAACAAAGTATATTGAAACATTTTTGAAACATTTCGACATGCGAGATTGAAAAGCTATGAAGGTTCCAATTCCTGTGGGAGCAACGCTAACTACTGAACAATGTCCAAAGAAACAAGAAGAAATAGAGGACATGACACATGTTCACTATGCAAGTTCCATTCAAAGTCTAATGTATGCGATGATCTGCACTCGACCACACATTTCCCATGTAGTGGGAGTGTTGATCAGTTACATGTCAACACCTAGGAAGGAACATTGGACATCAGTCAAAAGAGTGATCAGGTATTTGTGTGGCACAAAATATTATGCTATATTCTACTGTAGAAAACCTGGAGGTGATTGTGAATTAAAAGTGCATGGATTTTTTGATTCCAACTGGGATGGAGATATGGATCGATGGATGTTGACCATTGGATATGTCTTCAAGACGTTCAGTGGAGTAATCAACTAGATGAGTAAGCGAGAGGAGGTTGGATCCTTGTCAACAACAAAATTTGAATACATGGCAGCCACTCATGGAGGAAAATAAGTAGTATGGATGCAAAGGTTGTGTTCAGGAACTCGGTTTGAGTAGAGAGCTATGAATATAAGTTGTGACAGTCAAAGAACAATATTTATGGAAAAGAACCTTGCTTATAATTCTAAGACTAAGCACATTGATGTACAATACCATTTCGTGAGAGACATGGTGGAAAGAAACAAGGTGTTGTTGGAGAAAGTAGACACAATGGAAAATAGAGTAGACTCATTGACCATGTATGTGAGTGTTGTGAAGTTCTCTTGGAGTAGAGAGGCAACAGGAATTGCTTCCCTAAGTCTGTGAATGAAAGTTCATAGGTCTCCTGGTTTCGAAAAAGAAGAAAATAAGTGACATAATTTTGGGTTGTTATATTATTTGTAGGGAAAGTCAAGGTGGATCGACTGACAGTCGAAGTCAAAAGTCAAGGTGGTTTGAACAGGTAAATACGAAGTCAAGGTGGATTGAAATTAAATTGAAGGTCAAGGTGAGTCGATCGGGTAAAGTCGAAGTCGAAGGTTGAGGTGGTTCGACATGGTAAAGACATCGACAACAAGTTGAAGAGGTCAAATGATAAGAGGTTTACAATGGACGTGTGGAAACACACTAAAGAACGAATGAAGGCCAACTAGTAGTCGAAGGGTAATCCGACTTGGTAGTCGACTGTAACATAATCCCTAGATTTGCAGGATTTTTAGCCAATGATCTATGTGGATCTGTAGCCATTTTTGGGAGCCATTTATTTATGTTTTTGCCTACTATAAAGCCTATAAATAAGGTGTGTTGTAAGTCTTTAAAATATAATCTTGAATCTTTAATATTTATATGATGAATGTCTAATCGCTAAGAGTCTGTAATTTAAAGGTTGTTGGTCATGTAGATGTAATCTGAATTGGCTACATGGTTGTTATTGTGTAAGAAAGAGGGTATGATGTTGAGTGTGTCTTAGGTTTAGATGAAGGTTAGACATCTAACCTTTTATTCTGAATGAATAAGACAACAAGAGAGAATATTTCTCAAGGAATGCTAGTTTTCCCGGTTTGGGTTTCCAGGGTAAAATATCTGTGTACTTTGTGCTTGCCATGTCATTTACTTTCTTGATTAAATATTTCTTCATCTCTTCTACTAGGTTTAGCATGGAAGTGTATCTCATTTCGTAACATGCAAGATGTCTATATTTAGTTTCATCCTTAAATTCATTCCCTTCTTTTGATGTTAGCTTCATATTTTGTTCCATTGGAGTAGAGAGAGGATTACAATCATCCATACCAAATTTGTTCAATAGCTATTGAATGAAATTACTTTGGGAGATGAATACATGCTTCGGATTATGAGTTACTTCAATACCCAATCAGTAGTTGACATATCCCATGTATTTCATCTCAAAACCCTTCTTCAATTCTTTCTTTATGGATGCAATATATGCTTCATTATTCCTTGTTATCAAAAGATCATCTACATACACCATGAGATATACAACAATTTTTCCAACTTTCTTGAACAAAAAAGTTGCATCATCAAGATTAAAAATTCTTGAAATTGATCTTCAAAAGATGTTGAGTTAACTTTCCATACCATGAGCAAGATTCTTGCTTTAGGCCATACAAAGAATTTATGATCTTGCATACCTTATGTTCTTGAACCCTCACAACAAATCATTATGGTTGAGACATGTAGACATTCTCCTTCAATTATCCATTCAAGAATGTTGTGTTCATATCCATGTGATGAATCTTCCACCTATTCTATGCTGCCAAAGCCAACAATACATGAATGATAACCCATTTTGTTGTGGGGAAAAAAGTCTCCTCAATGCATATCATTTCACCACAAGCCTTTGCTTATTATTTTCAAGTGATCCATCTGATTTGTATTTGTTCTTGTAGACCTACTTGTATCCAATTGGTTTGGTTCCAAATGGAGGATCCACTAACTTCCATGTCCCATTCTTGATGAGAGCATATTAATCCTTTTGCATGAATTATTTCCACTCATCACGAGAATCAAATTATTCAAAGGAATTCGGTTCAATGTTAGTAGTTATATTTGATTCACAATAAAATAAAACATATGTATCATTTACATCACTCAAATCCAAATAATATACATCACCTCCATTTTGTCTTGTAAAATTTATGGTTCATGTCTTTCCAACTTAATTAGGATGAGCACTTTCAAGTGTCTTTATAAGCCACTTTGGACCTTTCTGAGATGGTCTAGGTTGCTCCACCGATTGAGATGGTGTTGCATTCCCATCAATGTTCATGGTTTCAATCCTCTCAATTGCATTGTATAATTGATCTCCTTGTTTTGGTGAAGTGCATGGATCTTCTTCATGAGGGGGCAATGTAACTTCAAAAGGAGGTTCCATAAATTGATCCAAGATAGGAATTCCCCCTTCAAGATGTGGAATATCATGTAAATGTGTTTAACCTACATAGAAAATATCTAGATAGCAAATGAAATACACAATTTGCAGAGAAAATATGAGAAAAGAGAAGCATGAGAGAAAGAATGGAAGAATTCTCATTTACCAAATGAATGAATGATAATTTACACATGATATATTTTGTATAAATCAAATAATGTGCATTGTAGGAGAATCCAAAGCACCATAGTGGTGGTATAGAGTGATCTATACATAGACCAACAGTTACGGGAGTAAACTACCACTTAGTCTATTCCCTCAAGAAGTTACAGGAGTTAACTAGCCTAGTCTGAGTTAACTAGTCTCTCAGTCTTCAGTTAACTGACATAAACATAGTGAAGTGAGGACAAGATCAAGGAATCATGAGTAACTTTCTAGTCAGGTGATGATCCCAAGGACAATGTGCATTAGTTGGTGATGATACCAATGTTGCATGGTGATGATCCCAATGTGGCATCTAAACTCCACTCAACTCATCAAACTGAAGCGTGAACTAAAAAGAATATTCTCCTAGAGGAACATTCTCCCTATACTGTAGGAGACTGAATAATGATTAGTAAAGATAGGGAAAACCTTAGGAAAAATAATTCTTAGGTGTGTGTGAACTATCTCCAACACCCCCATGAACATCACTATGGTGAAAATAAATAATGGGTCAGGACAACGAGGCCATGTTAGGTACCCAAATATAAAATATACACTGAAATAAACAAGGAAAGAGGGAAAAACTCATGGGAAAACCCCTCCCTCAAAGTACAATGTATGTAAAACAAGGAACTGATAGTTGCTAGGAAACTATGTCCTTCACTCCAAGATGATTGCGTAAAGAACGAAACTTCTTGTTAGTGAAGGTCTTGGTGAAGATGTCTATAGTCTGTTCTGTTGAAGGACAAAAATTCCCGTCGATGATCCCCTCATGTACTAAGTACCGGATGTAGTGCATGTGGATCTCGATGTGCTTCGTCTGCTACCTCTGAACTAAATATATGTAGAACTTTAGAGTGATCTGGTTGTCACACTAGATGACAATCAACTGATGAAACTGAATACCCAATTCAGTAAGAAAGTGTTGTAGCCACATAGCCTGAATGGTTATGTTAGCTACCTCTCTGTACTCTGCCTCGGCTGAAGATAGAGAAATGACATCTTACTTCTTGCTCGACCAAAAAATAGGCTCAGAACCAAGACTAAGTGAGAAACCAAATATGGACTTGTGATCAATGCTATCACCAACCTAGTCATAATAAGTGAACCCGATGAGGTCCAATGTAGAGTCTGTTTCATAGTGAATCTCAAAGGTGATGGTTCCCTGTACATATCGAAGGATACACTTTGCAGCCTTCCAATGTAGCTCATGCAACTCCTGCGTCAACCCAGAGACTACTCCAACTACATAGGAGAGGTCCGGTCTTGAGTGTGTGAGATACAACAAGCTCCCCACTAGTTGTTTGTACAATGTGTTGTCCACCAGTGGAGTGTCCCCACCATCCTCAAGTCTGAATCCTAATAGGAAAGGAGTCGAGGAAGACTTGTAGTCTGTCATGTGAAATCTGTCAAGGAGATATCGTGCATACATGACCTAAGATAGATTGATTCCTAATGCATCCTAACAGATATCAAGTCCAAGGAATAAATGTAGCAGACCCACATTCGTCATCAAGAACTTGTCATGCATAATCCTCTTGACTGTAGCAATCACTGAATTCGAGAAACCAATGATCAACAAATCATCAACATACAGAACTAGGAGTAGAAGTGAATTAGTTTTCCTGAGAATGTAAACATTTGAGTCTGATTTACAACATACAAATTTTTGTGACAATAGGAAAGACTCCATCTTGGCATACCATTCCCTCGGGGCATGCTTGAGGCCATAAAGAGACTTCTTTAGTCGATAGACCAAATATGAATTCTGCATAAATCCTTGAGGTTGCTCCTTATAGATATATTCATAGAGATTTTCATGAATAAATGCATTCTTCACGTCCATCTATTGGAATTCCCATCCTTTGGATGTCGTAATGGAAAGTGCCAAATGTATGGAATCCATATTCACTACTGGAGAGAAGGTCTCATCATAGTCAATGTCGTGGACCTACTGAAAGCCTTTGGAAACTAGCCCATATTTTTATATGCTAACCTATCCATCCACTACACTCTTGGTCCTATAGACCCATCTGCACCTGACAAGTTTCCTTCCTGAAGGAAGGGGAACCAGAACCCAAGTTTGGTTCTTGAGGAGGGATTTGTACTCCTCCTGCACGGTGGATTCCCAAAAGGTATTTCCAGTAGCCTCAGCATAGGACTGTGAATCTGAAGACTGAACCAAGAAAATATTCTTGGGTGGCATCGGTTCAGTGGCAGTGAGTGCAAGAGGAGGCTCCTCAAAATCAGATCGATTCCTCCTGGTATCAGCTAGATCCCCAGCAAGATCTCATGCATCCTGAAGAGTAGTCTTGGCCCACTTAGGCCTCTTCTCTAGCTCTGCATATGCATCTGCATGCACTGAATATGAATATGAATGTACTGAAGCAGTATTTGAATCCTCTGAATCAAAACTCTCATCTGAAGAAGATTTAGCATGTGATTTCTCATCATATTTGACAGGTGGAAGAACAAAAGTGTCTGCATGTGGCTGTTGAGGTACATGCAAGATAATTTCCTCGAATTGGACACTACACTCAATGATGATCTAGTTTGAGGAAAGATCAATGAGTCTGTATCCCTTCACACCATCAGGGTATCCAACAAAGATACACTATGTTCTATGTGGATCAAGCTCCTTCCTCTTCACAGAGGGAATCCTGGCCCATGCATGAGAATCGAATATACGAAAGTGGGTCACCTTTAGTTTGAGGCCACTCCAAGCATCGTAGGGGGTCTTATCCTTGATAGATATATGGTGATTTCAATTTTGGATGTAGGTTGCACAATTAAGTGCTCCATTCCATAATATATGTGGAAGTGACTTTGCATGTAGCATGCAAGATTCCATCTCTTTCAGAGATATATTTTTCCACTCAACAACTTTGTTTTGCTGTGGAGTTGATCCAGATTATTTTCAGCATGAAATGAGAGCGGATATATAACACAAGAATATTCAAAGATATTGCAAGAGACACAGATATACATTAACACATGATTTCTATTAATGAAATAAAAATACAGAGTGAAATAATCGCTAGAATGGTGGCAGCTTATCTTTGAGAAGAGATGTGACGGATACTCACATCCGTGAGAAGATGATTGTTACAATGAGGCTCTAAGGGCATTTTTACCATAAGGAAAATCCGAAACCCTAACCCGGGAAGATGAAAATCCAAAAGGTTTGCAGGCCCCGATGGGGGTAGTTGATACGTCAACTTCCCGGGGGTGTAACATTTGCATACAATATATGTTTAGGGAACTCAATACCTCGTTAGAAAGATCTATCCGAGGACTACAATTTTTGTGTGAGAAACATCAAAGGAAATTTCATGTTGCTCCCCTTTTTCCCAAAAAATGTCGTTTAAGGCCTCAAAAACGGCTCGAGAAGTTCACAACCTGAAAAACTGCTAAAAATAGTAAATTACCAAAATTGCCAGAAAATTGTTTTGACCCACTTGGAAAAGGTTGGTGGCCACCAATATACACCTGGATTAGGAGTATAGGGAACCATGTTTTGTAACTGAATCCCAAACTCAAGACAAAGATTTTGTATCTCATGGTTGACATACTCCCCCTCATTAATTTTTCAGAGGGATTTTATCTTCTTTCCTAACTGTGTTTCAACGAGGGATTTGAAACCTTTGAGGTGTTGAAAGACCTCTAATTTTTTCCTAAGAAAGAAAGTCCATGTGAAGCGTGAGAAATCATAAAAAAAAATAACACGTACCTTGCTTTATTGATTGATGGATGTGGAAAAGGGTCCATTAGATCACCATGGATCAGATTTAAAGGAAAGGAGGCGGCCTTCTGAGTCTTTCCTTTGTAGAATTTATCTTGAGGATGTTCTCCAAGAACACATCCCTCACAAATTCCTTTGGAGAAGTGGATGTCAGGTAGACCATCAGCCAATTCTTTCGTGACATATCCTATTGATTTCATCAGCATGGGTAAGCAGTAATGAAAAATATGGTTCAATAAATTCAGAAAATGTGTAGATTCTAGATTGATGATTTACCTCACTAGTAGAAACCTTGGAATTGGTTTGCCTGTCATAGATATCCACAACATCGGGTGTGAATACAACTCTTTTTCCTGCCAAAGTTTGTCATCTAATACATGAAGAGAAGAATGACACAAAGTTTGGTAACATGTAGCACATTCTCAAAGCTTCCATTTGTGAGTTAAATTCTTCCTTTGCCAGTGACCTCGACTGGAGAGTTGTCCCCCATCAGAATAGGAGGACCTTTGCATTCATCTAATGAAGAGTAGACTTGTTTTGTGGCTTCCATGTGGTGTGATGCTCCTGAATCTACAATCCAAGCATCGAGAGAGGAGTTGATCGCAATCAATGCATGGCTAGAAATTCCTTTCTTGGGATTCTGATCTTCTAGCTTCTTCTTCTTGGAACCCTCGGGAATGCGATCTCCAAGGTTGTTTTTTTGAAGTATTTGGGCCATTTGATCTATCTGTTTCTGCATACATGCAGATTCTAGATGGAATCCTTTATGGAAGAAAGTGCATTTCTCCCCTTTTCTTCCCTTTCCACCTTTGTATCCAGAGGCATTGTTGAAGGGTTTTGATTACCCTTCCTTCTTTGGATTTTCATCTGCTTTCCTTTTTTCTTTGTCTTTAGATTTCCGTTTTTGATGACTTCTACTATCTTGCACAGTAAGTGCATGCACCTTTGGGCCTTCGATTTTTCCCATGTTGATGAGCTTATTATTCTCTTCCGTCAGAGACTCGATAAAGACCTCGAGAGAAGGAGTTTTGCAGGTGGCTCCATAACTAAGCCTAACTGAATGAAATGTGGATAAAAACACTGAGTATTCTGAACCAAGTTTGGAGAGAATGGTAGGAACCATTTGTTTTGTCTCCTTATATTTATCATACCCTCAAGGATTGAGTTGCGACCAGAAATACTTATATTTGATAAATAAATCTTGGAGATTGTTGAAGGTTTTTGGATCCAAAGTGAGAAATTCCACCTTGAGCATGTGTCCCCTCATCTCATATTGTTTTCCCAAAATCCCTTCCATGGTGGTCCAAGCTTCATTGGGGGTTTTACAGGAGGATATGTGAAAAAGGAGTTAAGGAGAAATGAGACTGCAAATAGTTCCAAATGCTTCATCCATTCGATTAAGATACTTTTCTTTTTCTATGGATGGTGTGGGTTTAGTATCTGTGGCCATGGTTAGCTTGTATAATCCTCTGCCTCAAATATGCACTATCATCTTCTCCTTCCATGCAAAAAAATTGTATGGTGTAAGAATGAATTCTTTTGGAAATTCCATTTTTTCCATTGTCTTCAATCTTCGGTACTTGCAAAAATAATATGGTGTATCTTTTTCCTATCAATCCATCTGCTATGATACCATGTAAATGTGTTGAAAATACACATAAAATATCTAGCTAGAAAATGACATACATAGTTTGCAGAGAAAATATGAGAAAAGAGAAGCATGAGAGAAAGAATGGAAGAATTATCATTTACCAAATGAATGAATGGATGATTTACACATGATATACTCTGTATAAATCAACTAATGTGCAATGGAGGATAATCCAATGTGCCATAGTGGTGGTATAGAGTGATATGGATACACACCATCAGTTACAGGAGTAAACTGCCACCTAGTCTAGTCTCTCGGGAAGTTACGGGAGTTAACTTCCACCTAGTTTGAGTTAACTAGTCTCTCAGTCTTCAGTTAACTGACTAGAATACTAGAATAGAGTGAAGTGAGGAGGAGATCAGGGAATCATAAGTAATGCGCTAGTATGGTGACTATCCCAAGGACAATGCACATTAGTTGGTGATGATCCCAATGTGGCATCTAGAATCCACTCAACTGATCAAACTGAAGTGTGAACTGAAGAGAATATTCATTTATGCGTGAACTTTGTGTGCATGTGTAACTTATTCATTTTATACTTTGAAAATATTTGTCCCTTCATTTAACATGAAAATAGCAAGTGAAAAATGGTTTTTGAAAGAAATTAATCTCCAAATTCAATCCTCTTGACGTCCCAAAAAGAGTGTCATTTCTAATTTTTGTAGTAATTGTTTAATTATGAGATAAGGGTTATGAACAACTTAGTCCATCTAATTTAGATAATTTAAAAAATAAAATAAATTTGCATTTTGTTTCAAGAGACTTCCATCAAGAGGTTGAATCCATTTCACAATATTTAATATATATCATTAAACACAATCATTAATAACTATAAGCATTTATAATTTAATGTTATTATGTAATTTTTTTTAATTGAAAATTTTAAACATTTTCCTTCCACTCAAAATCAAAATCTTTAAAAAATCATATCCAAATTCAAAGAACACTTGATGATGATGATGATGATGATTAACGTCCACTAAGATCTAATTGGTCTATCAGACCTTAAGAGGTTAAGTGATTACTTGTGATTCTTTAGAATTTTGTTTCTGTGCTCGAAAAGCATTAAGAGAAGGTTTCCAAGATCACCATACTTTTGTTGAGTTTGAGTTAAGAGGTTAGGAAGGTTGGTAGTGTGATCAATATTTTGAAAATGAGATCTAATATGGGTATAGGTTGGACAATCTAAGAGAAAGTGTTTTTCATTTTCAACCTTCTTAGTGTCACAAAGGTGACACACTCTTTCATGCCATGGCGTTTTAGGAATTGACCAATGCCCAGTTTCACTATGGAGCTCGTGAGAATTTGTTCTTATCTTAGCAATGCTTATTTTTTTCTTTACACTTGGCAAAACAGATAGATAATTTTGATCTTCTAGATAATTATAATAATATGGAAGGTAATAAAACAATTTGCAGATATTTCAAAGTAAAAAGATTTAACCAAACTTTCCAATCTCTGAAATTATAATTAAACAAAATATTAAAGTAAATCAATTAATTAAAGATCAATTTTTTTAAGGTTTAATAGTTAAAAAATTATCTCATCATTAAAATTTTCAAAAAAGTAATTAACATCTTACAAAAAATAACTACAAATCAAGACAACTAAGCCAATGCAATATTAATAATTAAAACAATTAATACACAAAACAATACTACAACCAAATTACTTAAAAAACAATAGAACCTAACCTTTTATTAATCTCTTTTACTAAGAAATTTTTGAAGATTACACATTTTAAATATTCCACATAAAGATTAAAACAAAAACTGAATATTTTTTTGGTTATCAATTTTGGGCAGTTCTAAAAATCTCAACTTGAAGCTATTTATTGAGCTTCAAAATTATTTTTATAGTCCACTATGAGGGAGATGCATAATTCCTCCCGTGATCAAATGGAATTGATATATAACACTTTAAAAAATATAAAATATACACCCTAATATAAAAATAAAAATCAAAACAACTTGAGTGGGTTTAATGGTTAAGAACATGTGTTTCCTCCACCAAAGTCACATGTTCAAATCCAAAAGAGATAGGGTATGTACACCTTTGTAGACTTTACTGAACCACCTCTGTAGACTTTACTGAACCACAACCTCAATATAACATAACATGCCAAAAATTAAAAAAATTATTTTAATATAAAAAAATGATTGGACAATGAAACATACACCTAAAAGACTATTTCAATCTTTGTATCAATCTTACCGAGACAATTACTCTCTATCTGAATTTAAATGACTACATCCAACACTTGTTTGGATGCCACCATTGTCCAACCACAACACCTTTCATCTGTCGGGAGTAATCTTCTCTTTCAAGATACTTTTTCTGCAGGTCCTCGTAGATGTCATCAAGATAGAGATTCTGCCATTTTTACATACCGAAATGCTGTTGATCTAAGATGACAGCATGATACTACGAGTCTTTGGTATATAGCAACAATTTTAATGAGGTGGTTGGATTTGTTTTTTTCCCAAATATTTTTATGCTTTTCATGGTTGTCCAATTTGTTTCATGACCATGGATTTGATACAAGGCGTCTATATCTCGAAAAACTCCCTTTCCACTTTTTGTAGGCATTTTGAATGATAGGTGACACATTGCATAGTGAATTTATTTGGTGGCTTTCCACTTTTTGTATGCATTTTATTTTGTGGCATTTCTAATGATAGGTGACACATTGCATAGTGAATTTATTTGGTGGCTTTCTACTTTTTGTATGTATAGTGAATTTATTTGGTGGCTTTTTACTTTTTCTATGCATTTTTTTTTTCTTTTTTTTCTTTTGGGTATTTCAAATGATAGGTGACACATTGTATAGTCAATTTATTTGGTGGGTTGGTTTTAGTGTTGTGGTGTGTTATGGTTGGTTACATTCTATGTAGTGACGGTTTAGAGGATCAAATTTATTAAATCACATCACATAACGATGGTTGTTTTTCTCTTAGTTTATCCACTGCATTCTCATCGTGAATACGTTAATGGGGTTCAAAGTGTTTATTTGTAAGCTATTTCATAACTAGATAGTCAAAGAGTAGATTTGAACCCATAAATGTGACAGATAATACTGGTTAAATGGTTGTGCTTAGTTTCACTAGTCTCAAGCTCCAACAATTTTTTATATTTAGAGGAATCTCTCTTCAAACATATTGTTTTTAAGCTCCAATGGACTAGAAGAAGACAATGAAATTTTTTGTCTATGGATTAATTTTCCATGTTTTTTCCCAAAACAAAGATTAGTCAATTTCCATTTTTTTCTAAATTTGATTTGCCCAAATTTTATAGGATAAAGTTATTTAACTTCAAAAATCGCAAAATTTTATAGAAACTATATAAAATCCTTAGAAATTTGAATATTTTTACAAAAATATCACCAAACATTTTACAGTTTACATATTAAGAACTAACAAGATTTGCCAAAATTTTTACACTTTAAGATAAATTTCCGTCTTAAAACTTTTCCCTACAAAAGACCAAAGTGTCGTAGGTATTCTTCTATTGAAATGACTTCCCATTATAACATCTCTCGTTAAAATATTTTTGGTGCCAAATCCAAGTTGAGTTAAACCATCGTGCTGGTTTTCGAAGATAGAAAATCTACTTGGATTCTTCACATTGTTAATATTGAAAGGTATTTGTCCCATGAGACTTTTGCCCTTGGATTTTTGTCATACATCACAAATAACCCTCAAATTCCTCGACGGTTCACACTTCCCCGTGAAAAACCCTCGGAAATTCAACTGCATTTTTGAAATGGTAGATGCCTCATTCATTTGAATAGCCATCACCTTATTAAACATGGAATAGGATTTGGAGGTGTTAGTATCAATGAAAATCGTAACCTCAATTTTTTGGGATTAAGTTGGCATCTTACAAGATGCCACAACCACCTCCATTTTCTTGGATCAATTATATTTTCCTATATTGTCTCTCAATTTATGACTCGTTCATCAATAGTTGTTTTTTCTACAAGGATTTGACGATGAATCCAATGAATAAGAAAGCATTCGAACGTGGAGAGCCCTGTCTAATTTTCAACATAATGAAGTCCAAGTGAGTTTTCGACTTCATTCCTCCATTAATTGGCATGAGTAAATCCTTTGTGGTGAAATAATTATATTGAGAATTGATGAATAAGAAAACTAAATTCATACTTCTTATTTCCAAAACCATATTCAAGAGTGATGGAGAGAGATATTCTACAATGTGACTTGCAACATCAACCAAACTAAAAAGGACATGCAAATTCCATTAGTTACATCATATTACATCCATGAAACCTTCACAAAACCTTGAAAGAGGGAGGGATTCACTTTATATACATGATACAAATGGCCATATTTCTTAGTGAACTTCATCTCATATATTAGAAAATATTCTTAAAAGGTATTTAACACAATATCAAATTACTTCAAAAGATGGATGGATATACTTTTGTTGTTTTTTATACTAATCTTACATTTCAACTCTGGGTTAAGAAATAAAAAGTTAGGGGAATCTAAGTCATCAAAATCACCTATCATTTCAACTATTGGGGATCACACTCGGCCTTGGTTGCACCAACCCTTAACATGGCTTGATTTTTTGGGTGTTTCCTCCTAACTAAACACACCGTAAGGGAATTGAGCTTGAGTCTCCTAGCAAATGAAACCCACACCTTATATGGTTGAGCTAATGAAAATTGACTAATTAGAATATATATTATTTTCATTTGTGTTTTTTGTTTTTTTGGGATTTTAGTGTGATATGATTTTTAGTACTTCAAATTATTACTGCATTCTAATTTATTAAATAATCATGGGACACTCTTTTGGATTATTTTATATCTGGGTATGTGCAAGCTAATGACAACCTCTCATGATGCATTAGTGGCAATGCAAACATATAAAAACAAAAGTTTGTTAACTTGGAGGGATCATTCAAGGTACTTTTACAATGAATTTAAATATTGTGTAAGAAGATGAAACATAGGAAATTGAATTAGCTTTCCGAATATACAACTTTTATTCATAGAAATTGTGAATAACTATGCAAAATGTTATTTTTTTCTAAAAGTGGTATGTTATTTTTCTTGCAAAATATAAGGTATATGTTTTTTTTTCATGTAAGTGTTGAGTACCTTAACGATGGAATTTCATTCCAAAAACTTGTCTAATTGTAAAGAACCTGTTTTTCTAGTGCGGTGTATTTTTTGGAAAATAAAATATTAAAATTATATATTTTTAAAATTATGAAAGTCAATATATCCTTGAAATTAAAATGTTATTTGTTCGTGCATCCAAAGAGGATCTTAACACAAACAAAATATTTTTTTTTTCTTTTAGATCATAGATATCAGTCTCCTCTAGTGTGGCATATAACTCATTTCATAAATGTATAAGCTGACAAAAAGTTATAGTAGAAATATGAGAGGTATATATTCTAGGATTTTGATATATGCGAAGACAAAAATAGATTAAAAATAGTAAACGATATTAATTAAAAACTATATAAATTTGGAATCTACATAGACGAATCTATTTATGTTTGTAGTTTTGTCAATAACTGAATTGTGTATCCTATATAAAAATAACGTAAAAAATAGAGATATAGAGAGATATTCACAAAAATGGAGATTTTTATCAATTTGCAGACCGAACCACTAGGTTTGTCATCCAGAACCTAAATTCAAGGAAACCAAGTCAACATACACATATGATAAAGTTGTCAATCCTGCCCCAAAACAATTGAATTCAAATAACAAGCACATGTTCTTAATAGCATTCATGCACTCTAGGAACTCGCACACATTCCTTATAGTGTTCACACGCTCTAGGAACATGCACATGCTCTTATATCCTATTAATTTCCATTCTCTCTCTCTCTCTCTCTCTCTCTCTCTCTCTCTCCTACATCTACTCCTCTCCCCCCCACACTTTGAATCACCCTCCCTCTCTCTCCCCCACTTTCTCCCCTTTCTCTCTTTACCTCTCTCTACCATCCTTCCCTCTCTATCCCCCCTTCCTATCACTCTCTCTATCTCTACCCCAACTCTCTATCTCCCTCTCTCTCCCTGTCACACTCTTATACACTATAAGACCTTGTAACACACCCGACCCCTAAATGCTCCTTTAAGGGATGAGGCATAAAATTTCATTTTTCCTAAACCATGTTACATCCTCGTTTTGGGATCTCCATCACATTCTGCTCATCAAGAGCTCTCCAACCACTATCACCATGCTTGAATCTGAGATTAGAATTGAGAGAAAGGCCCTTCCAAAGTTCTTTGGGCGTTAATAGTCAAGGGACACATGGCATCCACGTGGTTCCATATCATACATATTATCCAGAATTCCCTAAAGTCTCAAAGCTCCTAACGCTCCTATATCTATGGTGGATATCCACCCACCATTAATTTCGACGACGAATCTTCCTCCTCATTTAGGCATATGCTTAAGGGTAGTTTGGCGTTCGGTGCTTCTACACTGAGAAACCCTTTTCTGTCTATGCACAAAACCTCATGGAGTCTCTAACTCCTGAAGCCTTGTAACCTTGTCACGTGGCTTTGTCCTTTGGGCCCTTCGATCTCTCTACAACACCAAACCTTAACTCTTTAGGAGTTCCTATTTCGTGAACTTCTGAAACGTTGCCACATAGCTTCGACCCTTCTAGATTATCCTCGACACCACACTCCAAACCTCCAAATTCCCTAAGTATCAGAGTCCCAGAGTCCCAGTCACATCACCGACCACTCTAGCCAGGCAGGCACATACCAGAGGCTGAAACATAGCAAGGGCCATAGGTGACACGTGCCCTCATCAGGGGGTGACATGTGTCATGCTATAATAGAAAAAGTGGTCTACAAAACATCCATATCCTAGTGACACATGGCACCTTAGTTGCATGTACACGTCACCCTAGATGACGTCAGTGAGCCACATCAACCCATACCAACAAACTTCTAACGTCCTTTAGATATCATTGTCGAGCTCTGACAACGTAGGTCCATATATCCATGACTCTCGTTTCTTCGATGCTTCGAGCTTCAGATCTTATCATCTCACCACATCTCAAATCCCTCGGAGTGCCAAGCCTTCGGACTATAGGATTTACCTGTCAACGGTCGAGATTTACTCCGTCGTTAGAGACTTCGTGAGTCTTCACACTTTGAAGACTCTTGGACAAGTTCCTCTGGAGTACCAAGTCTCCGTACTATAGGATCTCCTGCCACGTAGCCTCTCATCCAATGACTCTAGTCCAATGAACGACATTTGATAGGGGACAAGAGGGGGCCACATGTTGCTCCACGATGTGTCCTGGTTGGTTGGGTAGTTAAGAGGGGTTCTCAACAGAGTCCTTAGATTGAAGGTTGAGAAGGATCCCAAAGGATCCGAGGATCGATGGTCCATGTCACTTCGTAGATTCGACATTCGGGAGTTCGACGTATAACTTCCATATTCCTCCCAGAGATTTGAACTCTAACCCATGCCCGATCTATCGCCATGTGCACCTAGTGTTCACGGTCAGGATTTACTACGACTTGTAGAGATTTGGGGAAACTTGCACGTTCTTGTGTTTACACTTTGATACCATTGAATGGACAAACCCTCAGATAACTGTTGATTTGTGGACACACGTCCCTCTACTCTCAATGGTCCATATTACTTAACGACTCTTACATTCAACTGTTTTAGAGGGTTGTGAAGTCATATGTCCTGGAATTCCAAATTTCTTGAGTTTCGAAGTCAGAGTAGATTCACTCCTTTTGGACTTAGCGAGAAGTTTCCAACCTTGGGTCATATGGAACCATATCGAGGTTCATGGGCTACACTCAGCTTTTAGCCGAGATTTGATTATGGTCGTGGGTAAGAGCCCTTGGTCACATGGGTGAAAGGTTTGAAGGAAGTTCTTGATCTATATGAATGTCGATGGCCTCCTACCTATTCCAACTGGCTCATTTTGGTAGTTTTCTAGTTTGACAGTTTTTTCCCTACTTTTCGAGTCCTTGACTTGTGGGGCCATTTTAAGGCCCTAAACAACATTTTTTAGGGCTCACCAAGCTATAATATAAATTTCCAACGGGCTATTGTGCACCTAAAACAAATATAGTATGCAAAAGTTATGACCCAGGGAAGTTTATGTACTAACTTACCCAAACATGGCCCACATGATTTTTGGTGCTTCATCTCCTAGGGTTAGGTTTTTTGGATGTCTAGCGTTTTTGACATTTCTTTTTATTGTAAAAAGGCCTTCAAATCCTCATTGTAATGATCTTGTTCCGAATGAGCGCAACCGTCACATCTCTTCTCAAAGATAAGCTACCACCATTCTAGCAAGCTTGTTTCCACTGCATTTTACAGTTTCAGCTCATTTCCTTATTGAATAGAAACCAGTTTTATTGTATATCTGTTATTATGTGTTAAGCATATTTTGATAATAATATGTATTCATTTCAATTTGCAAATATATTTTGGATCATTGGTATCATAGCGGTCTAATCCTTGTCGTTCTTAATGCATGTCCCCAACGAGGTTAGGGTACAAATAATTGGGTCTCGAGCTTGTTTCTCTTGAGGACAAAAGATCTTTCACACCCAAACGAACTCTCATAGCAGAAGAAAAAAAATATGACAGGACATGATATCCCTTCAAAATGTTTCTCGAGGAAGCCCTCATGCAACAGAGGAACGATATGATGGAATTTTTTGTGCAAATCCTTCAACGACTACCAACAGGCGACGCATCTTCCTCAAACAAAGGTGCTTCCCCCTTCAAGGTATAAATCAACATCGATATTCCTATATTTGAAGGTCATATAGACACACTTGCAGTAGAAAAATGGTTGAATATGCTAGAAGGGTATTTCTTTGTCCATAACTTCTTGAATAGAGAAAATATTACTTTTGCACTCCTCAAAGTTGTCCCCCATGTCAAATATTGGTGGGAAACTTTTTGTGAGAAAAAGGAAATAGAGGAACCCTCATTATTTAAAGTCAAAGTCACTTGGGAGTCCTTCAGGGATTCTATTAAGGAACAATACTACCCTGTTGGAAGTTATGACGACCTGTACACAAAATTGACCACGCTGCGACAGGAAAGAGACCAAGCGGTGCCCGAGTTCACAAATATATTCCATACCTTGTGCACCAATATGGGTATCAAATATTCTGAGTGACATCTAGTGATCAAGTATCAGGGTGGTCTGCATAGACACATCCAGGCTGAAATGTATTTTTTGGACATCTCATCCTTGGGCGTGACCTATCGATATGCCTTCAAAATAGAGAAAGAGCTCAAACAAAAGACGTGGAAATTTGGGCCTCGGAACCCCTCACAACAAAATCTAGGAAAGGGCAGCCCCAACACGTAGAACAAAGGATAGAGAAAACAAGGAAAGCCTCAGGACAACCATTCCAGGCTGTAAGCAAAGAAGGACACTGGAAAGGCAAAGAAGGACACTGGAAAGACAAAGAAAGATACTAGGAAGTGGTGCGACTTCCATAAGAGCCTCTGACATAACATTGTTGATTTCCACTCGAAGCAGTCGTTGGTGGCTGAGGTGAAACCCTCTGAATCATATGTGGGTTCCGACTATGAGTCAGAACAAGAAAGGGGGATACAAATCATAGACAGAGAACTTAGTGCTACCATTGCTACCACCAAGCTCCAACTCGGTGAACCAGATGAGCCAAAGGAATGAAAGCACATTTTTCATTCACATATGTGGGTGAAGGGTACCCCGCTGCACTTCATCGTTGATAGTGGTAGCTAGAAGAACATCGTCTTAGTAGATTTTTTCAAGCGACTATCCCTGTTGACAATGCCGCACCCGCATCCTTACACCATTGGATGGATATGCCAAGGAAGCAACATCTGTGTCAGCCAACAATGTCACCTGTCATACAACATCAATCCCTTCAAAGATGAGGTATTTTGTGATGTTTCCACTCTCGAAGTTTGTAATGTTCTTTTGGGCCAAAAGTATTTATGGAAACGTCATGTTGTATATGAGTTTAGGCATCACAATGTTATTATTACTCTGAACAAGAAATTGTACAGGATACCCAAGGAAATTCCACCCAGTGCTATTTCCTTGATCTCTTCCAAGCAATGCAGAAAGGTCATCTCTCAGACATGGAAGTTTGTCTTCTTTGTGATTCGCTCTTAGAATGAGCGAAAGATCACAACCACATCCATGGTCTCCATGACTGATCTCTCCACACAGTAGAAGAAAGTGTATAAGGTCATGGAAGAATAATCAGATATATTCTCGTCACCTACCGGGGTACGTCTGCACTTTCAGGTCAAGCACCCCATCGATCTGACCCCCGACGCACCGCTTCCCAATGGGCCAATATACCACCTCTCTCTATTAGAGAATGAGGAGATCAAGTAGAATATCGAAGAACTTCTCCAAAAGGGGTACATCCTTCCCAAATCATCACCTTGCGGGAGCCCAATCACGTTGGTACAGAAGAAATATGGAACTTGGTAACTCTGCATTGATTACTGGGACCTGAATAAAATCACAGTTAGAAACCGATACATGATTCCCTGAATTGACGACATCCTTGATCATCTCATGGGGGGAAAATACTTCAGTAAGATTGATCTAAAGTATCTCTACCACCATGTCCTAATAGAACAAACATATGTATGGAAGACCACCTTCAAGTCAAAGGAAGGTCTTTTTGAATGGTTGGTCATGCCCTTTGGTTTGACAAATGCTCCAGCCACTTTCTTGAGGATGATGGATGATATCCTACGACCATTCACCAATATTTTGTAGTGATGTATCTGGATGACATCCTCATTTACAACAAGACTAGGGAAAAACACTTGCAACATATTCAACAGGTTCTGCACACCCTGCGGTAGCACCAACTCTACGCCAACTTGGAAAAATGCTCCTTCAGCATGTACAAGGTTCATTACCTGGGATAAATCGTTGACCAACATGGTATACATGTGGATCCAACCAAAATCCAAGGCATTTGTGACTGGCCAACCCCAACCACACTCACTGAGCTTTAGAGCTTCTTGGGCCTTGCTAATTTCTACCGCAAGTTCATGTTGGGATTCTCCCATATTGCATGGGACCTCAGTAAGTAACCAAGGGTGTTGGTAAGGAGAAATTTGTGTGGGGTTGGTCCCAAAAACAATATTTCAATGATTTGAAGCAATGCGTGTGCTCATCCCTAGTACTTTCACTAGCGGACCTAGAACAACCCTTTGAGATCGAGACAAATGCTTCAAACTATGATGTGGGCGTCGTTCTCACTCAGCATGGGCACCCCGTGGCCTATCATAGTGAGACACTATCATATGTTGTTCGTAAGTACCCTACTTACGACAAAGAAATGTACTCCATTGTGAAAGCCCACCGCCAATGGAGACATTACATTCTTGGGAAGGAGACAATCATCCACACTGATCATAAGCCACTGCAATTCATGCAGACACAAGGAAAATTGCAGAATGAACACCATCAGAAGTGGCCCACGTACTTGTAGAAATTCCACCTCAACATCAAGTATAAAACGAGAAGCACCAACTGCATCGCTAATTTCCTTAGCAGACCACCAGTCATGACACTCACCACAGTGCTATAATATTTTGGCCATGAAACCTCTGGAGGGCCCCAACTCTATGAGATAGACCCGAACTTCACCACCACCTACCAAATGTTGGGCACAAACGTAGTTGTCACTAATTTCCATCTTCAGGATGAGCTCTTGTGTCATCTGGTCCATATCTACGTTCCATCAAGTGAGAAAGAAAAGATGATCTAGGAAGCCCACTACAGTCGGGTGGTAGGACACTTCGGTGTCAAAAAAATAGTGGAAATGTTGTAGAAACATTTCTACTGGATTAAAATTCAACAGGAGGTAAATAGGTATATTAGGCCCTGCACTGTTTGCGTGATTTCCAAACCGACCACTAAGAAACAGGGCATGTACACCCCTCTACCTACTCTTGACAGGCCATGGTAATCCATATCAATGGACTACATGTTGGGCCTCCTGTCCACCAAGTGGGGCAATGAATTTTTTTTTATGGTTGTGGATCACCTTTCTAAGATGGAAATTTTGGCCACCTGTAAGAAGAGCATCACAATAAAGGCCACTTCCAAGCTCTTCTTTGAACGAGTCTGGGTACATTTTGGAATCCCACAAATGATTGTCCCAGATCAGGACAATAGATTTATCAACACATTCTGTTCAAGCCTCTGGTTACTGCTGAACACCAAGCTCACCAAATCCACGACCTTCCACCACTAGACAGATGGACAAACCAAGGTCGTAAATAAAATAATTGTGCATATCCTGTGCATGTATAATTCCAAGCCCCGTTGCACATGGGATGAGAGTCTCCCCTATGTTCAACATAGCTACAACCGAGCCCTGCATAGCTCAACCAACCAGAACCCCTTTCAGGTGGGGTTGGGATTCCAACCATTGGGTTCCATAGATGTTGCACTACCCTTTGCAGTCACCTCGACCAACTCATATCCTACTTCAACTGAAGTTGAAAAGGCCACTCGGTTCATTCAGAGGATCCATCATATCTGCCAATATGTTGAGGATATCCTACAAAAGTCCAATGACAAGTACAAGCAATGCCATGATCAAAACCGGGTGCCACATAAGTTTCAGGTGGGTGAAAACGTTTGGTTTCACTTGCAGAAAGAGCGCATTAAATGACCCCATCGAAATATTTTCCCACTCCGTTATGGTCTGTACACTATCACCAAGGTTGTGGGTGATAATGCTTATGAGCTCAACATTCCTCCTTTCCTTGGCTTGCACCCAATGTTCAACATAGATATCCTTCGACTGTATTTCCCACCATTATTGGAAACCTCAATGATATCAGAACAACTAACACCAACAGAGATCAACTCAGACTGCATACAAAAAGAATCCCATGATAATATTGTGGACAAATAGATCAAGGGAACTTGCCAACAAATGATACAACTTTATCGAGTTGTCAAAGCAGGACAACTTCTGCACCAAGGAAAGTGGCTCACTCGACGCCAAATTCAACATAAATTTCCTCATTTGATGAGGGAAATAAATGAAATGGAGACCATTTCTTCCTAAGGGGGGAGGATTGATCTAGATGGATGTTGGTGGCCTCCCATCTATTCCAACTGGATCATTTTGGAAGTTTTCCAGTTTGGTAGTTTTTTCCCTAGTTTTCGGGTCCCTGACTTGCGAGGCTGTTTTGAGGCCCTAAAAATCATTTTTAAGGCTCGCCAAAAAATGTGTAGTCCTTGGATAGACCTTTCCAATGGGATTTCATGCACCTAAAATGAATATTGTATACAAAAGTTACGACCCTGAGAAGTTGATGTACTAACTTACCCAAACGGGGCCCACATGACTTTTGGTGCTTCATCTCCTAGGGTTAGGTTTTATGAATGTCTATGGTTTTTGAAATTCCTATTTATCGTAAAAATCCCTTCATATCATCATTGTAATTACATTTTTTCAAATGAGCGCAACCGTGACATCTCTTATCAGAGATAAGCCACCACCATTCTAGCAATCTTGTTTCTGTTGCATTTTACAGTTTCAGCTTATTTCCTTATTGGATAGAAACCAATTTTATTGTATATCTATTATTCTATGTTAAGCATATCTTGATAATAATCTGTATTCATTTTGTTCTGCAAATATATTCTTGATCAATGCCCTTCTTCCAAATAGCGCGAACTTGACATTCCCGCTAAGGTAGAATCAAAAGAGCGGCGAGACTTAAACGTTTCACTTAATCCTCCCACGACTCTCTTGCAGACTCATGTCCCATAACTCTCTAGTGGATAGACTGAGGAAAAATATAATACCATGTAAATATAATAGTTCATAGAATAAAATGAGAATTTCTAATAATTTATCAACACTGTAAAACTTAACCATAAACACATACATTCAATCATCGCATCCATTTTATTACACAGAGCATGCAAATGATTATCAGAACTGGAAAACGTGAAGAGGATGGTGAAAGGGGTAATTGTTTCCTCCCAACCATAACCAAAACCACTCCTGATGGATTTATTCCTGGCAACCTCCGAGATATACCATGACATTCTGAGAGATACTCTTTCTCCTTTCTCAATGAAAGTCAAGGGTGGAAGTTACTCTCCTCATCCCACAAGATCTTGGCAACTTGTTTTCTCTATACCAAGAAAGGAGGTATGAGTGAGTACTTCCAAAGACACTCGTCAACCTCGTTTATCAGCTTGTAGTGAATCCCTTCCCATGGATTCTTATAGAAAAAACAATCTTGATTCTCAGTTTTCCTCTCAACTCCAGAGGTGAACAATGCTCTCTTCTCTTCTCGAGATCATTTCCTCTATTCTTCTTCCTTGCAGATCTACCTATGTCCCCCAAATTACTCCCTTTCTTTCTTTCCTCAGTAAGGTTACATGGGTACAAATCCCCAACTCGTGGTCAGGACTGGAATCCTTAAAGATGGTTACCTTTCCCCATCTCCTCATTAACTCTTGAGGAGGCCTTCCAACTACCATCCTGAATGGTAATTCATTTATGGGTCAGAGGACTATTGAGAAATTACATCCAGTAAGTACTGGTTTGGTGAGGGTCATCTCAACCATTATTGTTTTCCCTCACCATCTCTCTCTCATATAATCCATGGTATATCTTGGCAAAATCCCCCCTTTCAGTAGTTGTGCAACACATATCCAATTTATTTTAATTAACAGAAAATACATACATTGAACCTTTTATACAAGGGTTCATTAAATCAAACATTCACACATATATAGTTTGCCATAGTCTCTTGGCTAGTTATAGTTACATTTAGAAACTAGGGGAAATTGGGGCATTACAATCCCCTCCCCCTTAAAGTAACATCGTCCTCAATGTTCTATCTACTGATGTGCTTTGTATGTACATAAGTATACAAAAATGGATATGCTTGTTTTATGGCATCTTCCATTTCCCATATAGCCTCATCTGGGCCAAAGTGTTTCCACTGAACCTTGACCTGTGCAATGGTTTTGTTCCTAAGTGTGGTTTCCTTCCTGTCTATTATGCATTGAGGTTATGGCAGGAATTATCCCTCGGGTTCTACCTGAATCACATACCAGTCAATAATATGATTAGAATCATGTACATATTTCTTTAATAACGAAACATGGAATACAATATGTGTCTTCCCTGTGGGAGGAAGTGCTAGCCTATAGGATACCATTCCCACTCTATCCAAAAATTCAAAGGGTCCACAATACCGAGGTGCCATCTTAGCACAAGATCCCATCCTCAAAGATCTTTTCCTGGGTCTAACTCGGAGATACACATGATCCCCTTCTTTGAATTCTCTAGGAGTTATTTTCATGTCTGCATAGCTCTTTTGTCTATCCTGGGATATTTTCAGATTTTGTTTAATCTAAATTACTTGTTGTTCCATTTATTTTATCTGGCCCGATTGTAACTCTTTCTACTGGGTTGTTCAAGCTGATTGGAATGTTGCATTGTCTTCCATAGAGGGCTTCAAAATGGCTCATTTTTAATTACTCTTGGTGGCCATTGTTGTAGGAAAATTCTACCAGTGGTAGGTAGTCTTCCCATTTCTTGGGTTGATGCATTGCATGTATCCTCAACATGTCTTATAAAACTTTGTTTACCCTCTCTGTCTTCCCATCAGTTTGAGGGTGATAGGTTGTACTAAAGTGCAATTTTGTTTCAAAACCAACAAACATAGATTTCCAAAAGTTTGAAGTAAACTTTGTATCTCTGTCGGATATAATTTCTGTAGGCATGCCATGCAGTCTAAATATATCCTTCATGAAAATATTGGCAATATCTATTGCCTTGCAATTTGACTTGATGGGTATGAAGTGAGTATCCTTGCTCCATTTGTCCACAACTACCATAATGGAGTCATTCTGTTTGGTTGATTTTGGTAATCTTGTGATGAAATCTAGGGATATGGTTTCCCATTTCCACTCGGGAATTGGTAGGGGCTGCAAAATCATTGTTGGGTATCGTTTCTCTACCTTGACTTGCTGATATTGTATACACTTAGCCAAGTAATCAGCTATGTCCTTTTTTCAATGCAGGCCAATAAAATAGTTTCCTAGTGACCGTGATCATTTTCAGATAACCAAGATGACCAGTGTATGGTCTTTTGTGTAGTTCATCCATTATGAACCTCTTCAAGTCATCACAACTCGAAATATACAGTCTGCCCTTCCAAGTTAGTAGTCCATCATTAAACATTTGATAGACTTTGTACTTCATCTCCGTGGGATCTTTCTTTAGGTATGATGTCACAGTCTTGAAAATTGCATATGTTTCTTGTGCACTTTTGAATCTCTCTTTGATGTATGATTCACTATGGCTTACAGCTGCCAAGTGAACCACTTTCATACTTCTACTAAGAGCATCAACCACCCTATTATCCTTTCCTTTGATATGTTTGATTTCAAAATCAAACTCACTAGGGAGACCCATCCACCTAGCTTGTCTCACATTGAGTTTTGGTTGGTCAAACAAATATCTCAAACCACTATGGTATATCATAAGCACAAATATTCTACCTAAGAGGTAATGCCTCCACATTTTCAAATCATGCACTATGGCGGCCAATTCCACATCGTGGGTCACATAAATGACTTCATGTTCACTCAATTTTATGGATTTGTAGAAAATCACATGTCCTTCTTGCATAAGGACTCCTTTGATCCCTTCCTTGCAAGCATATGTACACAGAAGGAAGTCCTTTTTTGGGTATGCAATATTCATCGCAGGTGCATTGGTTAGAAGTAATTTCATCTCTTGAAACATTTCTTCACATTCTGATTTCCAAATGAATTTAACCCCCTTTTTCTAAAGGGAGGTGATTGGGAAAGCAATCTTGGAGAATCCCTTTATGAACCTCCTATAGTATCTTGCCAGGTCCATAAAGGACTTGATATCAGATACATCCTTTCGAGTAGGCCATTCCATGATAAATTTAATCTTGTCAGGATCAACTGCCACTCCTTCCTCAAAAATAACATGGCCTAAGTAATGGACTTGTTTTTGGAAAAAGTCACACTTACTAAGTTTAGCATAGAGATGATGTACTCTTAGTAATTGAAGTACTAGCTTGAGATGTTCGTCATGCTCTTCCCTATTCTTGGAATAGATTAGGATATCATCAATGAAAACTAATACAAACCTATCCAAGAAATTCTTGAGTACATTATTCATCAAACACATAAAAGTGGATGGTGCGTTGGTAAGCCCAAATGGCACCACCACAAATTCGTAGTGACCATATCTTGTCCTAAAGGATGTCTTGTGGATGTCTTCATCTTTAATTCAGACATGATGGTATCCTAACCTCAAGTCATTCTTGGAGAATATCATAGCACCCATTAATTGGTCAAACAAGTCATCGATCCTTGGTAATGGATACTTGTTCTTGATGGTCATCTTATTGAGTTGTCTATAATCTATGCACAATCTGAGTGTGACATCCTTGTTTTTCACAAACAAGGTTGGTGCTCCCCATGGAGATACACTAGACAAATGTATCCTTTGTCCCACATCTCCTTTAGTTGTAGTTTGAGATCAACTAGCTCTGGTGTACTCATTCTATAGGGTGTTCTAGACATTGGCACCACTCTTGGTACAAGTTCTATTGAAAATTCAATATCCCTTCTTGGAGGTAGACCTGGCACCTCTTCTAGGAATACATATTTATATTCTCTTAATATGGGATGGTCCTCTAGGCTGGGTTTGTTGTTCTCGAAAGAGTTCATTACTTGTATTGCATACAAGGGACATCCATTTATACAATACTTATTCACTTGGAGGGTTGATATTTGTCTCATTGAGACAGGATTTCGAATCCCTTGTAGGGTTATCCTTCTTCCTTCTCCATCTTCACACTTCAATTTTTTTTTTTGTAACAATCCAACTTGGCTTTATGGATAGACAACCAGTCCATTCCAATCAACAGGTCATAAGATCCTAAATGAATTATGTTTAGGTTTTCTTGGGTGGGAAATCCATTTATAATGAATTGACATGCTGGTATGGTCTCTGTTACTTTTCTTTTGGTTCCATTGACTAGTTGTACCAACCATGATTTAACATGTTTAACGTGTTGTAATTTACATTTCTGAATAGTTTGAGGGGAAACATAACTCAAATTAGAAATAGGGTCAATTAAAATGGAAACAAGATGGTTGGCAATCATACCTTTCATCTCCACCATTGAATCTTGGTGGTCATGTTGTCTTTTATCCAAGGATGCATAAATTTGTGGCATGCTCCTAGCCACATCATTGATTGTAGTTGCCTCTTGGATGTTATAGACCCTCTTATTGTTATGCTACATATGTAAACAATGCCTCAGCATATGTTCTTCTCCACATTCCCAAGATTTTGAGGGTTCTCTCTATGTGTTATCAGTTTTAGTTGGGATTGCTCCGAATGGTTTATTTCCACTTTGGGGTGGAATTGTTTTTTCATACACACTTCTAGTAGAAAGGCTCATCCTAGCTCTTTTCCCATGGTTCTTAAATCTTGAAGGTTTAAACCCCTTCTTCTTGAATCCCAAATTGTTTCTCTTCTTTCAGTCTTCACGGGGTTCTGTCTTACTCTTGAATTGCTCATAGCAATACCTTTCCTTTCGAATAGCATCTTATAAACTCTTTGGCTCATCAATCTCAATTATGTCTTGGTAGGACTGAGGTAATCCAATAATAAATCTTTTCATATTTACTTTTTCATCCTTTATGTAGGGTACATACCTCATCATCTCAAGAAATTTGTTGATATATTCATCTATGTTGAGTTGTCCCATCTTGAGTTCATAGAATGCCTTGGTATTCCCATCGAAGTACTTTTTTGATAGATACTTCTTCTTGAAGTATTTATGAAATTGTTTCCATGACAAGTCCTTCTCATGGATTCCTTTCACATTCCTAAGGTCCTCCCACCAAATGGAAGCTTGCCCATTCAGGATTAAAATGGCTATTCGAGCCTTTAAGTTTTCAGAGTAGTCATGCACTATGTGTTATATTCTTTGCACGAGACGGAGTGTCTAAGCACCTGCACCGGGCGTGCAGGGGGGTTAGAGGGGGGGCCGCTAGGCCCCCCCTCATGGGGTGTAGGGGGGCAGCGCCCCTGAAAGTTTTTTTTTGGGCCGACATATTTTCGTCGGGCCGACATATTTACGGGACGACATATTTCCGGGATGACATATTACCGGGACGACATATTTCCGGGACAACATGATATTAGGTGGTTTTTCGGCACATGGTCTTTTGCCGATGGTTTTCTATTTCCGGTTAAGGAATTAGGGTTTTGGACTAATCCAGGTCATTGGGTTAGGGTTTTGGATGCCACTGGCTCCTATATGTATATTGTATTGTAAACAATGTAACAAAAGGTATGAATATAATATATGCTGGTTTTCCCGGTTTGGGTTTCCAGGTGAAAAATCTCTGTGTAATATTTGTATTTTCCATTGTATCTTTTATGTTCTTTTTTGAATATCAGTTTGCAGTAGATATTGTACAAGGTTAGAATTTACACTCTGAAGTACTTCTTCAAGCCGAGTAGCCAAAATTTTTCTTCTTCCCCCTTCTTAATCTCTCCATCAAAGGTGGGTGGTTTGGATTTCTTGAATTCTTCAGGGTCATGACTCTTGGAATGTTTCCTCTTATTTCTTCTCATCTAGGAATGGGAACTAGTTTTTCCACTAGAATATTCCTTGGAGTTGTCAGTGTCCTTAGAGGAATATTCTGGTGAATTTATATTGGCTCCATGTTGGGCCTTCCTTGAGGTGCTCCTTCTGGTGTGGCCACCTTCAGGACCATGCTTTTCTTTTTTATCTCAGGTGGAATTAGAGTTTTCTTAGTATGATTCTTGTCCACATGATTGGCAACTGGACCATGTTGCAGTCACATCATTGATTGTAGTCACCTCTTGGATGTTATAGACCCTCTTATTGTTTTGTTTCCTATGCAAAAAATCCCTCAGCATATGTTCTTCTCCACAATCCCAACATTTTGAGGGTTCTCTCTGTGTGTTATCAGTTTTACTTGGGACTACTCCAAATGGTTTATCTCCACTTTGGAATGGAATTTTTTTTTGATACACACTTCTAGTAGGAAGGTTCATCCTAACGCTTTTCCCATGGTTCTTAAATATTGAAGGTTTAAACCCCTTCTTCTTGAATCCTAGATTGTTTCTCTTCTTTCAGTCTTCATGGGGTTCTGTCTTACTCTTGAATTTCTCATAGCACTACCTTTCCTTTCGAATAACATCTTCTAAACTCTTTGGCTCATCAAACTCAATTATGTCTTGGTAGGACTGAGGTAATCCAATAATAAATCGTTGCATATTTACTTTTTCATCCTTTATGTAGGGTACATACCTCATCATCTCAAGAAACTTGTTGATATATTCGTCTATGTTGAGTTGTCCCATCTTGAGTTCATAGAACTCCTTGGTATTCCCATCGAAGTACTTTATGATAGATACTTCTTCTTGAATTATTTCTCAAATTGTTTCCATGAACAGTATTTCTCATGGATTCCTTTTAAATTCCTAAGGTCCTCCCACCAAATGGAAGCTTTCCCATTCAAGATTAAAATGGCTATCCGAGCCTTTAAGTTTTCAGAGTAATCATGGACTCTGAAGTACTTCTTCAAGACAAGTAGCCAAACTTTTTCTTCTTCCCCCTTCTTAATCTCTCCATCGAAGGTGGGTGGTTTGGATTTCTTGAATTCTTCAGGGTCATGACTCTTGGAACGTTTCCTCTTATTTCTTCTCGTATGGGAATGGGAACTAGTTTTTTCACTAGAATATTCCTTGGAGTTGTCAGCGTCCTTAGAGAAATATTTCGGTGAATGTCTATTGGCTCCATGTTGGGCCTTCCTTGAGGTGATCCTTCTAGTGTGGCCACTTTCAGGACCATGTTTTTTTTTTTTTTTTATCTTAGGTGGAATTGGAGTTTTCTTAGTATGATGCTTGTTCACATGACTGTCAGCTAGACCATGTTGCAGTTTCCTTTGTATATATGATAGACTTTGTAGTAGGACTACCTTAATTTTAGTCCGTGTTTCCTGCTCCTTTATCAACCTTTCATTGTCATCCTTACAACTCTGTAATTATTCCATGAGGCTTCTTACATGTTTGGCCAAATCTGGAGGGGTTTCCACTACCCTTCCTTCATCAAATTCTTCCTCTCTATTGTGGGAGATTCCCCCCAATTCATGGTGTATCACCATCCCTTACGCTGTAGTTTTTTCTACTGTTCATTGACTGATTCTGTGTTGATAATTTTTTTTATGTTAGTTAGTGATCTACCAACTCATGAACAAAACATATCATTGCAAAGTGAAGTCGGCTTCTTTATTTGGAAACATTAGCAATCATACATTGCAGATTTTCAAAACATATATTAACAATTGAGGGTTTCATTCCTCTCTTTAGTAGGGGTTCAGACAAGTTTATTATATAAGGGGGTAAGGTAGGGTGTTACCCCTTAAATTTCTCTAATAATAATTTTGTACGACTTGTGCATGAGCCCAAGCAGGCCAAGTGTTGTTTCCATGCTCTAATACCAATTTGTAACACACCCAACCACTAAATACTCCTTTAAGGGATGGGGCATAAAATTTTGTTTTCCATAAACCATGTTACATCCTCTTTCTGAGATCTCTATCACGTTCTTTTCATCAAGATATTTCCAACCACTGTTTCCATGCTTGAATCCAAGTTCAGAATTGAGAGATAAGCCCTTCCAAATTTCTTCAGGAATTAATAGTTAAGGGCCATGTGGCATCCACATGGGACCATATTGTACATATTATCCAGAATTCACCGAAGTCCTGGAGCTCCCAGTGCTCCTGTATCTATGGTGGAGATCCACCCACTATTAATTCTGATGGAATATCGTCCTCCTCGTTCAGGCATATGCTTAAGGGTAGTTTGGTGTTCGGTGCTTCAACACTGAGTGCCCCTTTTATTTCTATGCACAAAACCTCCTGGAGTCTCAAACTCTTGAAGTCCCGTAAGCTTGCCATGTGGGTTCATCCTTTGGGACCTTTGGTCTCTCTACAAAACTACACCCTAAATATTCTGGAGTTCCTATTTCCCAAACTTTTGAAACGTTGCCACATAGCTCCGACCCTTCTAGCTTATCCTTGACACCATGCTCCAAACCTCTAGAGTCTTGAAGTCTCGGACTCCCAGACACATCACCAACCACTTTGGCTAGGCGGGCACATACCAGAGGTTGAAACGTAGCAAGGGATAGAGGTGACACATGTCCTCATCAGGAGGTGACACGTTTCACACTCTAATAAGCATAAGGGGTATGCAAAAAATATATATCTCGGTGACACATGGAACCTTAATTGCGGGTCCACGTCACCCTATATGACGTTAGTGAGCCATGTCAACCCCATACCAACAACCTTCTAATGTCCTTCAGATCTCATGGTCGATATCTGACCACATAGCTCCATAGATTCACAACTCTCATTGCTTCACTACTCTAGACTTCAGATGTTATCATCTCACCACATCTCGAATACCCTGTAGTGCCAAGTACCAAGACTTTAGGATTTGGCACCACGTGTCCTCTACCTATCAATGGTCGAGCTTTAATTCATCATTAGCAACTTCAAGAAGTCTTCACACTTTGAAGAGTCTTGCCCAAGTTCCTATGGAGTACCAAGTCTTTGAACTATAGGATCTCCTACCACGTAGCCTCTCATCCAATAGCTTTGGCCCAATGAAGGAAATTTGACAGGGGAAAAGAGGGGGCCATGTGTCTCTCTACGACATGTCCTGGTTGGTTGGGTAGTTAAGAGGGGTTCTCAATGGAGTCCTTAGGTTGACGGTCCATGTCACTTTGTAGATTCAACATTCGAGATTTAGGTATGCAACTTCCAGCTTCCTCCTAGAGCTCTGAACTCCAAACCATGCATGATCTATTGCCACATGCACCTAGTGTTCATGGTCAATATTTACTCCAGCTTGTAGAGCTTCAGGAAACTCACACGTTCTTGTGTTTACACTTTGATAATTCTAAATGGATGAACCTTCATATAGTTGTTGATCTGTGGACACACGTCCCTCTACTCTCAATGGTCTAGATTACTTCACGACTTCGACATTTGACTTTTTTTTAGGGTTGTGAAGTCATATGTCTTGAAACTCCGAATTCCCCAAGTTCTGAAGTCATATGTCCCAGAACTCCAAATTCCCCGAGTTCTGAAGTCATAATAGCTTCACTCCTTTTGGAATTAGCGAGAATTTTCCAACTCTGGGTCATATGGAACCATATCGAGGTTCAGGGGTGACACTCAGATTTTAGCCAAGATTTGATTCTGATCGTGGGTATGAGCCCTCAGTCACATGGACGAAAGGTTTGAAGGAAGCGCCCTTTTGCCAAAGATCTCAAACTTGACATTCCCGCTAAGGTAGACTCAAAATATCGAGAGGAATTAAAAATTTTAGTTAACCCTCCCTTGAATCTCTTGGAGACTCATATCCCATAACTCTATAGTGGCTAGACTAAGGAAAAATAGAAGGCCATGTAAATATAGCAGTTCACAGAAGATGGGTACCCTACCCCATATCCTCATTAACTCTTGAGGAGTCCTTCCAACTACCAACCTGAATCGTAATTCATTTCTGGGTTAGAGGAATGTTGAGCAATTACATCCAGTAAGTATTGGTTTGGTGAGGGTCATCTCAACCATTCTTGGTTTCCCTCACTATCTCTCTCTCATAGGATCCATGGTCTATCTTGGCAAACTCCCCCCTTTCAACAGTTGTTCAACACATATCCAATTTCTATTAATTAACATAAAATACATGCATTGACCCTTTTATACAAGGGTTCATTAAATCAAACATTCACACATATCTAGTCTGCCATAGTCTCTTGGCTAGTTATAGTTGTATTTACAAACTGGGGGAAACAAAGGTATTACAGACCTATACATTTAAAGACCTAGACTGATACCTTTCATTGCCATGCCTCACATTCTCACACCCACTCCCTCTATATCCCCCCCTCTTCCTCTCTCTCTCTCTCTCTTTTCTCCTTTTCCCCTCCCTCCCATATTGCCCCCCATCTCTCTTTCGCCTCTCTCCC
>JZKD02S1956512.1:105097-116392 GCA_000966675.3 Picea glauca
CTTAACTCCCTCTCTCTCTTTGTCTCTCTTCCCTTCCCTCTCCCCCTTTGTCCCTCCTATTATCCCCAAATTCTAGGGATAATTAAGGAGATGTTGTCTCAAGGCCCTTAAGTTATAGATATGGAGTACTGAGAGACAACTCGACCAACAATTTCCACTTGAACAGACAAAGACCCACCTTAAGACCACAACTCCAGGTTCATCACGACAGTATCCACCACATTAGCTAGCCTGCAGAAGACATTGGGTATTTCTCCATGAGGTACAATTAAGGTATTATGGTGATTGTCATTTCAATATTTGAGTAATTTGAGTTTTTTGCATCTATTACTTCTTTTTATTATGTAACGTTTTCTTGGACATTATGTTCTTTTCTTCATTTCACTTTGGTGGTTGACATTCCTCCCTAGTAAGTCGGTCATCCTTAGGGATAGGTTTTCTATTGGGAGTTCCTCTTGATGATTCATCATTCCATTCCTAACCATACTTGTAACTTTCCACACTTCATCCCCTCATCTCCTTATCTTTTGTGATTTTCAGGTGTACTGACCCAAGAAGGGGTTGTCCCTCATTTCATGGGAAGAAGAGACTAAAGGCACAGAGGCTTGTAGTTGGAAAAAGATAAAATACAATCATTAACCTTCTACATGCTCTCCCAGGGATCCTGAGGACAATGAAATGTCTCTCATAAGAAACTGATGGGACACGTGAAATAATAGTTAATAACAAAATTCCAACCATGATGGAGCATGTGTGGGAACTATTTTTATTGCTTCGTAGAAGCCCCACACATGTTTTCAACTTGGAGAAGCATGATGTGACTAGGATAGAGTCAAGGTGGGCACAATTTTCATGCTTAGGTAGAAGCCCACCTTGTCTTCAACTTGGAAACATCCTAAAATAATAAAAGACAATAAATGGGCGTGAAAAAAGGTTGCATTGAAAACAAAGGTGCAACACATCCTCTATAAAGGAATCCATAAATGATACACTATGACCCCTTGTATGTTATGAACCCCATGCCAAAAAGTATTCCTCTCATCCATGACACATCATCCACATGAATTATAAGGAATCCCCCTCGGGAAACACCCCTAAACATGAGGTATGATCCACCGAATATGTCATTTTGTCAACCCTTCCATACCTAAACTTGGAAAATTGCATAGGTTCTTTGAGAATTGGTTTATTTTGATGAGGTGGTTTGGATGTACTTACTTAGATGGATATTTTATTAATTTTATTTACTCATCATGATTCATTTGACTTGATATCCTTGGAGGATGTATCCATTTGTCTTGGCAGGACCCAGCTGGTGGACAATCTTGGAAGAACAAGCCTAGCTTGGGCTTGCATGGGGCTTGAAGACCACAAGTGGGATTCCAAGGGCCCACATGCCAAATGATGAATAAATTCCTTTGGAGGCCTATGTGACATCATGGAGGACCTCACCTAGCCCATACCACCCAAACTACTTGCTTAAGGAGGAAAAAATGTCACCTTTGAGGGTTTGACGTCACATTAGGGCTAGGGTTTGGTGGTGATTGAGGACACTTGGCATGTTTTGGAGGAAATAACCCTTGGATCATGGAATAAATGCATGGATTGAATACCATTTTCCTTCGGAGGCCTAACATTTCCTTCTCCAACTCAACGAATTGACCAAAAGTGCCAAATGTTGCCCAAGAAGGGGGTGACATCACGTTTTTAGGGTTTCTCTTATGTGCAAAGTATGAATTAAATAATAATTCATACTAACAAAATTCATCATACTAACCTACAAAAGAGAGTCAAAGCAAATTAAATTATAACAACAAACTAATTAACGTAATAAAAATGCATGTACAAGAAATAAAGAGAGACAAATAAACTATAAAGATGCATAAATAAACTAAAGAAGAGTTACCAGACTATTGGTGGGCCCCCCAGCAAGTCGTGGTTACTTCTCAAACACACACCACAAACTCAACAAAATGAATTCACCATTAAAACGCAGAAACACAGTTTTATACAATTCTAACAATTGAAAAATGAAAAAACAGAGCCAAAATCATTTTTGGCTCTAACACACGACTTCTTCTACTGCTTAACAATTATCTGACCACCACGGTGGTATTTATAATGTTTACAGACCAAGTGGTCGATCAAAGGAGGTTCGAACCACTTCTAAAATTGGAAAATTTCATTAATTGTTCCCTGACTGCCGAAACAGAGCTAACCAATAATCACCCACCATAACAACCCAAAATCGAGTTGTCAAGAGTTTAGTAGCTGAAGGGGTAAACATGAAAAAAACCCACATTCCCGATTCGCCCACCACTAGCCACCAATACCATAACCGCCAAGTTGCCCCCTGTTTTTGTTCAATACACAGTGCTGGAAGGAGTGTCGGATCGAGTACTGGAACAAGTAATGGAATGAGTGTCGGACTGAGTGTCGGATGCAGAAATGTAGTGCACTTTCAACCTGTAACATCAAAAAACGTGAATCGGATCCTTGGAAGCATGAAAACATGATAAATTATGCTCGATACAATCATTAAACATGAATCATACATACCTTATGTCGATCATACTGTTTTATCATAAAATTCTTCAAAATCTCCTTTAAAAGATGAAAAACGCATATGTACATGTGGCAAAAGTGCATAATAACCATCATAAAAGTGATCATATCTCGGGCCCAACATTACCCCCACACCTAATATTTTGCAGGTCCCACTGCAAAAAAAAATAAATTTCTCTTTATGACTAAACTTGCGAAGGAGGGGGTGGAATAGCTTTAGAAGTTTCTCCCTCTTGCCCGAGGGATTTTGGCTTAGGATTTTCGTGGTGTTTCAATTGCATCCAGAGACTATTATTGGTGGCAATTAATATCATCAACCTAATGCTGTAGAAATTTCATTTTGGCTTGTAGGACAATGTTATCATGGTGTAAATGACAACTTAGTGTTTCATGCTCTCTAAGTTTGAACTGGAGGTTTTGGAGTTTTTGGAGACTATTGATGACATGTGAGGAAGCCTTGATATGTATATTGTACCCTTTATCCTTTAAACCATGCAAACCAACAATTTTACCTCTGCAAAATTAGTTCCAAAAGTGACTTCCCATAAGCGCAACAATTCTAGCCTCGCGGACTTGTGAAAAATAGGTATCAAAGTGACACCTATAAATACAAGAAAGTAAAACCTGTGTAACAACTGAGAGAGGTTTTTGTTTTTTAATATGTCCTTGACAAAAACCTCTCTTGGTTTTCAAAAATTCACTTTCAGTTATTAGGAAAACATGCCAAGAAAACATGACTAAAACAGGAAAAACAGAGTGCTTTATTTCCTAACAAATTAGGCCTCTAAGATAATTGAATATATCCAAAAACATAACTTATATTTAGAAACTGAGAGAGGTTATTGTTTTTTAATATTTCCTTGATAAAAATTGCTCTTGGTTTTCAAACATTCATTTCCAGTTGTTAGGAAAACATGAGAAGAAAATATGACTAAAATAGGAAAAATAGAGTGTTTTATTTTCTGAAAGCATAGGCCTCTAAGATGATAGAATATATCCCAAACCATAAGGTATATTAAAAAATGGAGAGAGGTTATTGTATTTTGGTATGTTATGTACAAAAAACTCCTCCATGTTTCAAAATTACTTTCCCATTTGTTCAGAATCCCATCTTGAAGTTGGTTACTCAAAACGTGCAGAAGCACAACTTGCTCTTAGCAGAAGCGCAACGTGCTCTTAGCAGAAGCACAACGTGGTCTTTGATAGTGATTTTGGAGGCCTTCCCAGAGGATTTTTGGGATGAAAGTGGTATGGGTATAAATTTTATGATGTCTGCTACACAATGGAACCATCAAGCACTGCAAATTTCTTCTCCAACCCTATGAAAACCTGACTTGAAGTTAAACTATCCAAATGTGCAGAAACCCTCCTATAATGACTTTATTTGGGGGATTTCTCTCAAAAAATAACACCTGTGCATAAAATGAAGGAGATTTTTTTTTCTTGGTATATTATTGACAAAACCCTCTTTCACTTTTGTCAAATTCATCTTCCTTAATTCAGAAACCAAATTTTAAGTAGAATTTTGACCAAGACAATCATTTGAAAAACTATGACAAGGAATGTTGACATGACCATGATGAAAATTTATGAATTGGATGAGTGGAGGGACTAGTAATGACACCTAGACACACCAATGAAAATTTTACAACCAAGATGTGTCAAATTGCATTTGAGAATTTTATCTTGAAAATATAACAATTTGACCTAATAATCTTATCAATCACATGAAAGAGTAAATTTGATCACTGGTGACTGACAGAACTGACAAATACTAACAAAAGGCTTGGTTTGTACTGGTAGGCATGGTGAATAGGATAATTTTTATTTCCTGTCATCAATATGTAACAATTCAAACAACTGATCCTCTTTTCATAAGCTTGGAATACAGATGAGAGTAAGTATTTAGCAGTTGTAATCCCTCTTTATTTGTCACAAAGAGTAGTTAAGTACAAGCAGTCTTCTATAGCATAAACATAAAAACGCACAGGAGCTTATAAAACACACAATGATGTCAGTAGTATATAATTTAGCATACCAATACTAACAACTGCTGATGTAATATCCCAAGACTTTGTAAAAAGACAATATGATGGAATTTTGACAGAAATCCTACTTCCTCTTCTCATGGGTTTTCTATACAAATGGTCAATGCTTAGCATTTTTTTAGCTCAGGAAACTCCCCCCAGACTGAAGATATGGCACGTCCTCATGCCATGAATTAGAAATAGGCTTCTTGGTCTTATTTCCCGATGAGGTTGTAGGGGTATCAACAAGTTTCTTGGACTTTTGGTCCAGTAAAGGAATAGCTTGAGCATGAGGGTTTGGGTGGAGTAACAGTCCCTAGATCAATATTCTTCTTGCTAGTATTGATTTTAAGATGAGCATTTTCAAATTGGTAAATGAATTCATCCCACATTTTCTTGTGTTTTTCCAACTCGGCTAAGACAAGTAGTTTGATAAGGCCATGGTGAAATAGGTTGTTATGGGAATTGGTTACATCCTTCCTCAATTGGGAAGAAAACTTCACAAGACTCTTTAAGAAATAAAAGGGAAAGTTACAATGGATTATTGAACTGAAAGTGAGCTAATAATTTAAATTGACAGGCTTTAAAGATGAGATATCTACCTTCACATGTAATCAATCTGGTGATGACTATGAGAGGGTTTGATTAGCTCCTCTTTTATCCACTCCTTGGAGTATCCCTAAGCTCCAAAGATGTTCTGAAATTCGGTTTTGAAAACGATATTATAACTTTCTCTTGGCAAATGGTGGTGTTTAAATCAATGGTCTCCAACTCTTGGGAGCTTTGTGGCTAAGGTAATCGATTCCTAAGAGGCCACGAACACAGTGAATAGGAGTTGAGGAAAGCTAAGAGTACTGTAATTTCAAACCTACAATGAACAACCTGTAACAAATTTAAACCAACAGAGTGGTTTGTTAAGGACATATACAACAATTTATAGCACACAAGAGTTTATCACTTCAAAAAAAAAATGACTGCTGATGTAATAACCTGTATCATGAAAACAATACATGAATTTTTACAAAGATTTACTTCTTCTAGGAAATGTTATCATTTGTAAACTCATAAACCCCTCCCCCACACCTAAGTATTATGACACCTCACAATAAAAAATATAGGAAACCAGTCAGTTCTCCCCATAGCCGAAGATTTACAGTTTGTAAAGTGTAAAGATAAATTTCACAGATTGGTCTGACGAGATGGTTAGAAGATGGCCCCACCTATAGGATAAGAGATCCTATATATAGATAAGAAGAGGTAGGCAATAGAGTTTCAAGATAGTCTCAGAGTTAGTTCCCAATGGAAATTTTATGGAGTTCCTTAACCTTAGCTTAACCATACATACTTCATGTCAACTTTGTCTACAAGTAATGTCGTACATCAGGACAGATTTAAATTTTTTTTTGTCAGATTACCATCCTCAGTAGGTAGAATGCCCCACTGCCAGCAAGTCTGTTCAGTACTCCGACAGTTTTACCTAGTCATATCATAGGCCGGTACTCGCTGCTAGTAGACCTATTCAGTATCCTGATGGGTTAGCCTCTTACACCCTCATAGATTGGCCCTCCATCTTTTAAGATTTTAGTATAAGATTGCTTTATGCAAGAGAATGGGGG
This sequence comes from Picea glauca, assembly GCA_000966675.3. Classification (NCBI taxonomy): domain Eukaryota; kingdom Viridiplantae; phylum Streptophyta; class Pinopsida; order Pinales; family Pinaceae; genus Picea; species Picea glauca. Next base: position 111,306 of record JZKD02S1956512.1, read on the forward strand.
AACAACTCTGAAAACAACTTTATCTTTCTTTTTTTTTCAATTGGGATGGTATTTATGTTAGAGTGTGACTTTCTGTTATATTCCTTAGTGATTGTCCTGATGTAAGGGCTACTTAATAAGATGTGGCCTATCTAAAGATATGATGTAATCAAGCTATTTAGTGTGTAGTGGATGGTACCATTGAGAAAGAACATAAAGGTATCTCTAGGCTCAACTCACTTTCTTATTTTGTAAGTTATTGTGATGTTTCCATGACTAACCGCTAATCATACCTCCTTATTACTCTTTAATAAAGATAATTTACTCACTTACTCAGGTTTCTTGGGAAAACTATATGAGAGACCTCTAAGCTTGATGGTTACAGTGTCACTTCCTTATATAGTGGTGAAGGTTCAAGAGAAACTGCTATTTAAGATGCCTTGAAAAAAAGAAGATGAAAGTCTTTGCAAAAACATGGCTAATTACATCAAGTCATTATTCATTTGATGCTTAGCAGACAACAAGGTTCAAGTATAGCAATGTTTCGAAGACAAATCCTTCTTTTATACTTCCTTGAAACTATCTACTCCTGGTGAAATAAATACCTATAGAAGTCTCTAGAAAAAAAACACACTCTAAAATATCAAAGACTAATGAGATCAAGTCACTGGAACATGTATCTCATAGTTATTTTATTAAAAGAAAGTGTAAAATGAGGCTGCATTAGACTCTAAGCTAAACTAACAACATGCAACTTTTATTTACTATCCTACCCTACCTAAAAAGAAAGGGAAAATCTTTGTTCAAGTGTAAGAACTCTTCCAATGTAACCATGTGCGGAGCAAGATAAGGAACATACTCATATCCATATATGAAAAAGTTACCACAGTGATTACCTGGATATGAAGAACCAACCAACCTACTTGTTTTGGCAATAGAAAGTGTTGGAGAAGAGAATAGTATTGTGGCCTGATGACCTCTTGAAACCAAATTTCAATGTAATCTTGATGTTCATCAACAATAGTTTCTATGATCTCCGTCATCATGATATGCATATCCTCTTCTTTTGGATGATTGATTTCTGAAGAACATAAAGGATCTGTTGAAATGGATGTTGAGAACTCCTCAATCTCAGGTCTTAGTGATTTCTCTCCACTGGATGTGTTCCATAATTTTTCAGTTTCCTTCACATTTTGGCAAGGAAAAACATTTTGTAGCTCATAGGACCTTGATTCTTCTAATATTTTCGAAGAGGTAGATAAGTTCTTGACTATTGTCAAGATGTGTTCTTCCTGAAAAGAAGAGATCCTAGATGTTTCTAGGATTTGAGAGAGTTCTTCCAAACTAATGGTCACCTTTGAATTCATCTTGTCATTTGATAAAACTTGGTTCACACAAAGATGATGTCCACAAAGTTAGGATCTCCTGATGGTGGTAAGAAAACAAACTATGTATTGTTTGGTTCTGTGGAAGGCTTGAGTGGTCTTGCCTCCCATCCCACTATTACTGATGCCTCAATTTCTTGTTCTATAGTGCTCCTCGTTTTAGTCTCTTTAGAGACTACTTTAGCTCTTTAGGTTGATCTAGCTCTTGTTTTTCAGTATCGGTCTAGAGAATTTATGAGTGGAACATTCCTTCCCCCAAAAAGGTCGGAAGGAACCTTGGTTGAAAGATCTGATTTAGATTTAACGTATCTACCTTTTGGGTATCTAGGTCTATTCATGAAAGTAAACAAAAACAAAAGGAAAAACTACCATTGGTTTTGGGGGAACTTGCTATAGCAGATGCTTAGGTTCTTACCTCTTGTCTTAAAGTTCCCCCTGCCACCAAACTAATGCTAAGGTCTAGCAGTAATCTATTTCCTAACTATTTCCTACCTTGAGACAATTCCCCGACAATGGCACCAAAAATGATGGGTGTTATATATGCACTAAAAACACACTAAAATCCCTCAATTAAATTGTCAACCCGGGGTAAGTAAACTTAGAGTTGTAGCAAAATATATTCCAAAGGTAGAAGGGTTGGTAGGAGTATAGTCTAACTAATGAAGGTAGCTATCTAAGGCTAATCTACTTAAGCAAAGCTATCTAATGAGAAAACCCTACTAAGCAATTTGAAACTATGTAACCTAAGTACTTTTGGGCCAAGGATCGATGGATAGTTCTTTAAGAAAGCAAGTAAAACCCTATGAAAAGCAAACTAATTCAACAGTAAGCAATAAACAACTATTTAATCATAACAATAAGCAAATAACCAAAGCAAACTATTTTAACTTGCCAACCTACATTCAATGAGCAACTATCCTATGAAAGCAAGTAAATAAACAAGCAGGCAAAGACACCTAACTAACCTACTAAAGAAAGTAAACAAACAAGCAAAGACAACTACCTAACCTATTAAAGCAATAGAAAAATAAGCAAAGACAACTAGCTAACCTACTAAAGCAAATAGACAAGTAAGCAAAAACAACTAAATACTGCAAGCAATCAAATTAAAAATTCTCATTGAACAACTATCTAGCCTAAGAGGCAAGTGGACTAAATGTTCAATGCAAAACTATTTCTAATGCATGAAAGGAAATCTAAGAGGCAACTGGACTAAATTCTCAATGCAAAACTATTTCTAATGCATGCAAATAAATCTATTTTATTGAAAGAAAGAAGGACTAGCAACTAATTCTTATTCTATGATAAGCAAACTACTATCTAATCTATGAAAGCAAAGATTATATATCCTACAATAGTAATGAAACCATCTTCTAAATTATGAAAGAAAGAAACTATATCTTTTGATCTACGAAAACAAGAAACTATCTTGAATCTATGAAAAGCTCAAATATAATGTTGGTGGTTGTTTGAATTTCTTCGGTGTCCAATGATATCTCGATGTCACTTGCAACAAAGGACAATTCCAACGGTATAACCTCAACACTAATCTCAATGGAAAAGTGAAAGGTATGGATTAAACAATCCAAGGAGAGTTTAGCCATGACAAAAGCAGTGTTAGATACCTTGCATATTCATATATGAACCATCAACAACATAATGAGATCATCATTATACTTCTACACTACATAAGAAAAATTCATATGTAAACTCATTCATTAACTAAGAACTACAATTGCAATCTAATTCTAGGCAAGACATTACATAACATGAAACTATGCTATGTCTATTCTAACAATTCAAACTGCAAATAAGGAAATGACTAAAAACAGAAATTTAAAACATGATATAAAAAAGCAAACAGCTATATTAATCAACAACTAAGTAAGCAAGATCTATATAAAACTGAAATAAGCAATTGATCATTAAAAACTAGAATTAACTCTATCCATCCATCAAATCCTTGTCAATTAAAACCCAAATTAAAACGTTATTCTATGGTATTCAAAACTCTGTTTTAAACTTGATTCTAAAATCTTAGATAAAAACATAATCTAGTATTTAACTACACATGGGGTTAGTCTAGGAGTCTTCAGATCCATTCTTAACTACGAGATTAATGCATGCTAACACAATTCATCATACTAACCTGCAAAAGAAATTCAAAGCAAATTAAATTATAACAACAAACTAATTAACGTAATAAAAATGCATGTACAAGAAATAAAGAGAGACAACTAAACTATAAAAATGCATAAATAAACTAAAGAAGAGTTACCAGACTACTGGTGGGCCCCCCAGCAGGTCATGGTTACTTCTCAAACGCACACCACGAACTCAACAAAATGAATTCACCATTAAAATGAAAAAACACAATTTTATACAATTCTGACAATTGAAAAATGCAAAAACAGAGCCAAAATCGTTTTTGGCTCTAACACACAACTTCTTTTACTGCTTAACAATTATCTGACCACCACGATAGTATTTATAATGTTTACATACCAAGTGGTCGATCACAGGAGGTTCAAACCACTTCTAAAATTGACAAATTTCATTAATGGTGCCCTAACTACCGATACAGAGCTAGCCAATAATCACCCACCATAACAATCCAAAATCGAGTTGTCAAGAGTTTAGTAACTGGAGGGGATAAGTATGAACAAAACCCACGTTCCTGATTCACCCATCACTGGACACCAATACCATAACTGGCAAGTCACCCTCTGTTTTTGTGCAATATACAGTGCTGGAAGGAGTGTTGTATCGAGTACCAGAACGAGTGCTGGAATGAGTGTTGGACTGAGTGCCGGAAGCAAAAACGTAGTGCATTTTCGCCCTGTAACATCAAAAAATGTGAATCAGATTCTTGGAAGCGTGAAAACATGATAAATTATGTTCGATACAATCATTAAACATGAATCATACGTACCTTATGTTGATCATACCGTTTTATCATAAAATTCTTCAAAAAACTCCTTTAAAAGATGAAAAACGCATATGTACATGTGGCAAAAGTGCATAATAACCGTCATAAAAGTAATCATATCTCGGGCCCAACAGGTTGCGAGTGTGGTGTTGTTGGAAAATCCAACTTCTTGAAAACCTTTGTTGAGATGATGTTCTTTTGGCTTCCTCTATCAACAAAAAAATGCAGTGGGGTCCCCTTCACCCACATCTGTGAATGGAAGAGTCGTTGCCCCTCCTTAGGATCCTCTTTTGGTTGGATTGTTGCAATTGCGATAGTAGTAGTGGGTTCTACATCAATGATCTATCTCCTTTTCTCATTTTTGGAATCATGGTCCAAGTCAGGGTTTGGATATTTATCTTTGAGATCAACCACCAATGACTGTATTGAGCAACATTTATCAGTGTTATTCCAAGGGCTATTGTGGAAATCACACCACTTTTTGGTGTCTTTATTAGACTTCCCGTTACCCTTCTTTGTGTTGGATTACTGAGAGGGGGGGGGGGGGGGTGAATCAGTAATAGAGCAATTTAATCCCTTTTAACCATATAATCCAAGTGCTATATCAATGAAGCATTATTATCCAATAACTGCAGAGTAAATAAGCAATGCACAAATGAACAATCATACACATACACAATACACCAGTGTTTTATGTGGAAACCCAAATCGGGAGAAAACCACGGAATTCTTTTTCTTATATGTCTTGAAGAATTACATTCATTGGAAGCACCAACTTCCTTTGTTTTCCAGCT
>JZKD02S1956512.1:129152-140250 GCA_000966675.3 Picea glauca
CACATAAGTTTATATTGCATATTTATACACATGAAGCAAGGTCATGTAAAGTTTATTTTAATGAAGTAGGGGTGCTTGCATAGCATAACAAGTCAGCCTTCTATTTTCAGATCAGACATGGTTAGGGTTCAGTACCTAAGATACATTGTTGATGTGTATGGTGTGCATGTTGATCCAACCAATATCCAAGTCATTCGTGACTGGCGAGCCCCAACCATGCTCATCGAGCTTCGAAGCTTCTTAGGCCTTTCCAATTTATATCGCAGGTTCATGTTGAGATTCTCCCATATTGCATGGGCCCTCAACCAAGTAATCGGGGGTTGTGGCAAGGAAAAATTTGTGTGGATCCTATCCCAACAATAAGAATTCAATTATCTAAAGAAGATATTGTGCTTAGCCCCAGTGCTTTCATTACTTGACCTGCAACATCCCTTTGATATTGATATAGATGATTCAAACTATGTTGTGGGCACAGTCATCACTCGGCACGACCACCCCGTATTCTATCATAGTGAGACACTATCATATGTTGTCCATAAGTACCCTACTTATGACAAATAAATGTACTCCATTGTGAAATATTGCCTCTAGTGGAGGAATTAGATTCTCAGGAAGGAGACAATCATCCACACTGATCATAAGATGCTACAATTCATGTAGACACAAGGCAAATTTCAGAATCACCATCATCAAAAGTTGTCCACATATTTGCAGTATTTCCACATCAACATCAAGTATAAAACATGAAGTACCAATCAATTCGCTTATTGCCTCAACCGAACTCCAGTCGCAAAACTCACCATGGTGCTATAATTTTTCATCCAGTAGACCTCCGGATGGTCCCACCTCTATGAAACAGATGATAAATTCACCAACACCTACTAGATGTTGGGCGCAAACACAATTGTCACTAATTTCCATCTTCAGGATGGGATGCTATGCCATCTGGGCCATCTCTTCATTCGATCAAACGAGTGATCAAAGATGATTTGGGAGGCCCACTACAGTCGGGTGGCAAGACACTTCAGAATGGAAAAGACAATGGAAATGATGCAACACCCTTTATATTGGTTGAATCTTTGACAAGATGTTAGCAAGTATATCTAGTTCTGCATTGCCTGCACTATTTACAAACCGACCACTAAGAAACAAGTATTGTACACTCCTCTTCCTACTCTTGACAGGCCTTGGGAAGATCACACTAAATTCATTTAGTTTTTTTGAATAATAATGAATGATTCATGTGCACATAGTATTTTGACCTTCATATGATATATTTATCCTCTGCACTAACTAGAGATTATGACAAATGTTCTTTCATGGTGTTAAGGTGTTGTGACACTTAGTAACGTTCACGAGACACTTAGTATGGTGCATATGACACTTGAAAAAGTGCATGTGACACTTAGTAAGGTGCATACGACACTTTACGACACTTGCGACACTTAGGTGTAAATAGGTTTGACACTTAAGTGTGACATTTTGGTGTGTAACACCTTTCTTTACTCATCCCTTAGGCTCAGGCATCCCTTTCAATATTGTATAGTTCCTGAGGAGATCCTTCATTTTTCAAGGTGTTCTTGCGCATGAATATGCCAAATAACTACTATATTTCCACTAGAAATCGCTGAACTCTGGCAATCATCCCATATGAATCACATGCATACAATCGATATGAGACATCATCATACAATTTTTAATTATAAAATTTCGAATATGTTTTATAGAGGAAATTTTATTTTTCCAGGTATGAGTTTTATGCTCTTTATGTTTATCTTGAGCAACAACAGGCATCGGTCTTATTTATGGGATTACATGACAACCATATCAAAGACCATTCTCCCTGCAATTTTCTCAATTTTTTTCACTCAAGCAAACATATTGTTAGCATATCATAACAATTTTCAATTATTAATTTCTCAAATCTATTTTACACGGGTTTTTTTTTTCCATGCACGAGTTATCTTCTCATTATGTTTGGCTTGCGCAACAACAATAATTGATATTATTTATGGGTTTACATCCCTACCATATCCAAGACCGTTCTCCCTGCAATTTTCTCAATTTTTTCACTCAACCAAACAGATTGTTAGTACTCATGCACATTTTCAACATTTCATGAAATGATATCAGAATTGTATTTTACCAACAATTCAAATGTCTCCAGCCCTTGTTCATTTAAAAATGGAATTCAATTGTTAATCATTATCATATAGAATGAAACTATTAGTCATTGTACCACACATCAATTTTTTTTCGTAATGAAATATAGCATTACCCATAAATAAAACCAATATGACAACAATCATGGCCACATCTACATAATGCAGCCTTGCATTGGTTTTGGAATACCATATGTTCATGGCATGTATTCCACCATGCGAGTTAGAAATTTTAGCCAATGCCTTAACACATTATCTAAACTCTTCCCCATTTACTTGTCTAGTCATTTGTATACCTTCCTCTTCAACCCATACACAACAATAGGAATATAATTTTCTTAGCGCTATCCTATTTCGGCAAAGAGGTTCCAAAACAAACATCAGTTAGATAGGGGAAGTTTATTATATACATGCATGGCGTTATATCCCTTCCATTTCAAACCACATCATGGTCTCACACATGACCATCTCTAATGGAATTCATTCCTACAATATGAGTAATGTCTCCTGACATAACTTGGTTATGATATCATAACCAACATAACACAATATGAAATTAAATTTATCATAAATGCAATCAAGAATTGCATAACATGTGTGTAATCAAGGCCTTATGCCTCTACATCAATTTAAAATATTAAATTTTACCGAGGGAATTCTTACCTCAATTACATTCAACATTTATGCATCATAACAACCCCAAGCCTTCATAATTGTTGTCAATTTACTTTATGCTACCTGCCCAACTGATATTGTTGTGATATCTTGCAGGCTCCCTTTTATTGACCTCTTTATCAGCATATTACTATCCTCATTTTTCTTCATACGAATGGTTTTCATATGCACCAGTATCACCAACATATTCATCCATGATATGAATAGTTTCCTGGATACACAATCCATTATTAGTCTTATTCAAATATCACAACATCATTAATTCATGTATAGATATCAACAAACTAATATTATTCTACACTCATTCCATATACATGTCAAGGCATGCCCACATGCAACAATGCACATCAATATGCATTAATCACTCAATCTCATCATACCTACTCCATGAACATGCATTCTATATTTATTATAGGAATCACACATCACTTCCATTATGCACTCTAATGCATAATTATTTCATCTTTATTTATTTATTATTGTTGTAGTTGGTTTTCCTTGAATTCATGTAGACCCTTGATGTTCTGCATTGTCATTATGCTAATTTGTGCACCATTGATTCTTCTTCCTAGGCATATTCCATCCAAGTCCAACTTGACTATTTAAACATTTCCAGTCAATATGCCTTATTGACACCTACTCCCACTCAAGAAAACATAACCCAACTTTACCCTACTAGAATTCTTCTTGCACATTAGAATGATGTAATTTATATCATTCCACCTTCTAATGCTGCAGTATTTTCTAACTTGCTTAACCATTTAGCAATATAGCAATTTTATTGTGAATCATGTTCATCTGCTCAAGACTAAACATATTCCAATGAAATCTTATATTTTTCTTTTGATACTTATAAGTGAAATTGAACCTTCATTATTCCATCCTTCCTTTCACCTATACTAGTATTTCAATGTGCTCTCTGATAACATAAGTGGATTTCTTTCTTTGGGTACTTTTAGATGCAATAAGATATGACATAGATTAATTGTTCCTTCTTCTTGTATTTCTATGCTTTCAAATAAAGATGACGCATCCACTCCATGAGTAACAACGCACCTGATGAGACCCTCTCATTTCCATTGCAAAAAACTCTGTTGCCTTCACTACATATCTACCTTCAAGGTTGTGGAGTCCTCCTTAACACCCTCTACATAAAAACAACATTCTTCACCTATTGGATTCATGTTCATGTGAGAACATCTATCGATTCTCCTTTGAAAACCATTCAGACTTTGTAGCATATGAATACTAATATTTTTCTCTTCTTCCTGAGTCCTTTTTCAACCTTTCAATACATGATCTATAGACCCGCACTTCCCTCTACATCTCTTTAACGCTTCAACCAACTATATAAGCTTCACCTACTTCCTTGTCCAATGGACCCTGGGATTAATATAGAATAGACCCATGAAATACTCATCGTGGAATATTATCCTCTTTCCAGAAATATCTTCACACAACACTCTCTACTAGAGTGCTCCTTTGCTTATTAACAATTCCATGTTAATAAGTTGATCCCCCCCTTTTTATACTTACTTTTCCAAGCTATTGCACTTCAAATGTGCCCCTATACAAATGTACAGGAACTACCATGAGTTTCAATACTCTTATTTTGAATTAGTACTCACATTTGGCATGTACTTCTAACATCTAGAAACATTTCTCAAAATTTGAAATTATTTGGAATAAACTTCACTTTGAGTAGTTACATGGTTAATGGAATCCAATTCCACTTTTTCCTACAACTTGACGGAGAACTTGATGCTGCCCTGAAGACCTTAGACCTTATGTCATATTTTCCTCTGGATTACCTTTCCATACCATACTTATGCTTCAATATGATTTGTGAGCCAAAAGTTATGGCTTCCTGCAATTTCAATTTTGCTTAGTGGTGTCCTTCAAGTCAGCCAGTCACCTTCCTTCTAATCCCTTGAGAAATATTATGCTCAAATCCAAAATATGAGTGGATAGTTAGATTCTCCTATCCAATATATTTCTAATGATTAATTTCTTGTTCAATTCTAAGCATTGAAAATAAAGTGATAGCCAATTGAATGTTGCTAATTCACCACTTTTGTGCACCTGCTCCAAAGTGAAAAAATAATCTCGAACGCTAAGTTTGGCCACCTACAAAGGTAAATTTGTTAGGAACCAAGGAAAATTGAGTTTGAGACATAGATAATTTTGATGATAGGAAATTCATAACAACTCTCAGATTGTCAATTTTATGCTCTAGTAAAAGACTGTAGCAATCTTGAAATGACAACTTTGTCCTTTTTCACTCATTTTTCTAGACTTGGAATTTTTAGCCAAACTGGCTATCTCCCAATATGTGCACTTTTGGAAAACATTCACTAGACTAAAGTTATTTGGATTGATGAGTATAAAAAATGTCAACTAAATAAAATTTTCTAGAGAGGTTCTCTAGGGTCCCTTTCTTCCTCTGAAGTTTCCAAAAATCCCCTTAACGAGCCTAGAAATAGTTGATTTTTCCCTATTTTGACATCTCCATGCTAACTCCCTTTGAATTTTTTTGGGAGGCCAAATGGGTATCTTCTTGCCTACTTTTTGAGTTGTATATACAATTTTTACCCTTATCTAGGACCTGGTTACCGAGCATGACCCACACCTTCAAAATTCACGATTTCACATTTTTTGAAACATAGAAGCAAAATTAAACCAGTGGACCTCATTGGTATTCTTATAGCCCACATCACTGCAGAAAAAAAAACTAAAATTTCATCCAAATCTGAGCTAAAATTATCTTGTTATTCCCAAAACAAGTTTTGGGCTCCAAACTTTCATTTTTTGGTAAAAATTCTTCCCTTTTCCTCTTTTCTCTTTTTTTTTCTTTATTCTTTTCTTTTTCTCTTATTTCGAAGCCCACGTGCACACTAATATCATGCATCAATATTTAACAAATACTAGTTCTACAATACACAACACCAATATTTAACACATGCATCGTGCAACAATATTAAGTGTGCACAATTTTTATACCACACCTCAATATTCAGTGTGCACAACTTTAATACCACGCACCAATATTCAGTGAATTTTTTTTTTCATACCGTACACCAATCTTTAGCACACACAACTTTTATATTGTGCACCAATATTTAGTGCACACAACTTTATACTGTGCACCAATATTCAGTGTGTGAAACGATTTTTTTATATCGTGCACCAATATCCAGTGTGAACAACTTTTGTACTATATACATATTCAATGTGCATAATTTTTTTATCGCACACCAATATCTAGTGCGCACACCTTTTATGTTGCGCACCAATATCTCGTATGCATAAGTTTTTATACCATGCACCAATATCTCGTACACGCAAGTTTTTATACCACGCACCAATATTCCACATCCATCGCAATATTTGCATCGCACAACACCAATATCCAATGCACACACATTGGGTTCCAATATTCCATGTGCACCTCAAATTTTTCACTTTGTCGCGCCAATATTCAATGCACACATTGCACACCAATACTCCATGTGAACCAATATTTTGCATGCACCACTAATTATACAATGTGTAATGCTAATATTCAATGTGCACGCACTGCACACCAATATTACGCGTGCACCACCAATTATGAAGCATGCAATACCAATATTAAATGTGCATTCATTGTGCACCAATATTACACGTGCATCACCAATTATGCACTAGACAATGCCAATATTTAGTGCACATAAGTCCTTTCTTCACCTACCTTATTTTTCATATCTCTAGCTTGTGACCATCACAACCATTGTGAAATTTCTCTACTCGCTTGTCTATATTCAAATCAATTTCTTGGAAGTCAAGATGAATCCTCCATAACAACCGTTCTAAGTGCAATTATGACATGAATTTGCTTAGAAATTTGGGGATTTCACTCAAATTTTACCATTTTCTCCAAATTCGATACAACTCAAATGATTAGATGGAAAATTTACCATCATGTTGATCTATGGCCCATACAAGTCTGTTTTTGAACCAAAAATCTCGGATATGATTTGGTAACGTACCTAGCCTCCAAGTTGATTATCGTCATTGCAAAAATGACTTAGCCTACTAAATAAAATATAAAAATGCCCCATACATATAAAATAAAAAACAATAGGTAGCAGGGGCATAAAAATTACAGAAAACAACATGTTGATTTACCCATGCATCTAACAACACATATAAAAACGTTAATGCATCCAATAAGAACATAACAAACACACAACATTCAAATATTCATTTACACAGTGGAATAATCATAATAAAACAACATAATACCTTTTTTTTTTATAAAATGTAACCAACTCAATGTGTATGAAGGATGAACTTCCCAGCCATATGAGTTGTTGTTCATTTTCTCTCAAATATGGGACACGCCTGAGCTAAGAATATGAGTCCACGAGGAGTTTTGTCCCTCCTCGGTGTACAGTCTCCACACAAAACAATACCAAACCCAAGTTCCAAAATCCAATAGTAGTTCCAATCCACCAAATCTCTTCCCCACAACTTTCACAACCCAAGGAATGTAACTCTTCACTTCTCTTAGTTCATTGGGATATACCATTAAATTAGTAGGGCTTCCAGTGCACTCGGTTTCTAGGAATATCTCATTTGGAGACTTACAAGAACTCTCATCTTCTCTAGGAGTGCTCACAATAGCCTTCACAAGGCTCTTCAGCCATTTCCTCAACATGAAATCACACGGCATGCTTACATCCCATTTTTCATAGGAACGCATGCCACATTTCCAACATAAAACACAACCAAACAATGGCTTCCTTCAAGCACAACATGGATGGTTATTTTCCCAACACTCCTCTCATTTCATGCTTCCAAAAAAATGCATGTTAAAACTCTCTACTTTCTGCATACGAATTTCCTCCTCTTTCCCTTACTTGCTTGACTCACACTCTTCCCAAGGATGTTTAAACCCTAGACCCATGCTCCCAATAACTATGGGATGTGACTCCTTACACCCACCCTCTTGCATGAGTTTAAGGATTGGATTCGGGGACACTCTACAACAAAATAAAAGGTTTACACAATGATAATAATCCAGGAATGTGGGTTGGATTAATACCCATGAATAATCCCCCCTTGGACCCCTCTCTCTTGTGGAATCATAGCCTCCCATTGTTTTCATCCATCTTGTATCGTAGCCAGCGATTACCAATTTTATTAATCATTTCAATGTTCATAATATAGAATTTGTCCGTCATCCATATTAATCAATATGGGCTCTTTTCCCCAATCATATCATCTCACTAGCCTAATTCACATTTATACAATTGCATCACAATTTTTGGGGACTGAAACTGACGATGTTACACATTTGTGTGGACAATATTTACACATGTGGTCCCCCTCTAATCCCCAACACTTTATGGGATGTTGCCTCCGTCTTTTTCCTAGGGAATTTGTCATATTCAGATCATTTTGTTCTTGCTTCCCTTTCCTAGATATGATTGTGAATTATCCCTAAAGAAAGGTGACTTAAATCATTTCTTCCTCTAATCCATCTTTCCTTTATTTTATTATCCCAAGCTTTTTGAAAATATAGTTTTTCCTTATTATGCTCATATAAATACTTATCTTTTCTCATGGTTTCTTCCAAATTCTTAGGCTCATCAAACAAAATTTTATCCTTGTAGAATGATGGTAGCCCACTCAAGAACCTTTAAATTTTAACCTTCTTATGCCAGATGAAATCCACATACCTTTTGAGTTCCAAGAACTTATTCTCATACTCCTCCATGGTCATGTTCTCAAGCTTAAAGTCAAATAACTCTTACATCTTCTTGTCATAATAGTTTTCCAACAAGTACTAATTTTGAAAATACTTCCAAGAGATTCTATTTTCATCAATATGCTTGAATTTCTTCTGTTGGTCTCACCACATGGAAGCTTTCCTCCAAAGATGATATATGGAAATCTTTGCTTCCATATTTGATGAATAAGTGAGAAACCTATTGTAACTTGAGATGGTTTCTAGTTGTTTAGAAACCATGCCAAGAAATCTGTGAACCTACTTTAGGACACAAGTTGGATCTCAGACTAGAGAGGGATCTCTTATATGATTTAAGAATGATAACTTCCTACTGTCACTAAGAAACAATTCTAACATTAAGCACATATGCCATATTTAAGAGAATTTAGAAAGAAAGATAAACATGGTCGATGATCCAGGTGGATATCAGTGGCCACCCACCTTTTTCGACTGGCTCAAAACAGTTTTCTGGCAATTTTGGCAATTTACTATTTTTAGCATTTTTTAACTTCTGGGGCCATTTTGAGGGTCCAAATGAATTTTTTTAGAGATATAGATTCTCAATGATAACTGAAGGCATGATTTATCCCCCAAAATGAATTTCCTCGATGTTACCTTTCCAACGAGCTATCATATGCCTAAAACGAAGATCGTATGCAAAAGTTACGACCCCGGGAAGTTGATGTACTAACTTACCCAAACGAGGCCCACTTGACTTTTAGCACTGCATCTCCTAGGGTTAGGTTTTTGGATGTATATGGTTTTTGGAATTCATGTTTATTGTAAAAATGCCTTCAGAGCCTCATTGTAATCATCTTCTTGCGAATGTGAGTAGCTGTCACATCTCTTCTCAAAGATAAGCTGCCACCATTCTATCGAGTCTTTCACTCTATATTTTACAGTCTCTGTACATTTATATCATTAATAGAAATCATGTATTACTATATATCTGTGTTTATGGTTTCATCTCTGATATATTATTGAATATCTGCGATATCTCTGTGCATTTCTTTATTATATCTCCGATCTCATTTCGTGCCAAGAATAATCCAGATCAGTGGTATCAGAGCAGGCTGTTTTTGATCATTTTTTTCAGTGCATGTCCTCGACGAGGTCCGAGTATAGAAATTTGGGTCTCGATCTTGTCTCTATTGAGGAAAATCGCTCTCACAAACCCAAGAAACCTCAATGGTAGAAGAAAAGAAAAACGATGGAGCAGACGATCCTATCAATCTGTTGCTGAAGAAAGCTCTCATGCGACATAGGGATGAAATGATGGAGAATTTTTCCCACATCCTTCAACGCCTCTCGATAGCGTCATGCGCATATTCATCAAGAGACCACTTTGGAGGAACCTCTCCTTTTATGGTACAGGTCAATTTTGATATTCCTATATTTAAAGGTCAGATAGATGTGGATGCCCTAGATAAATGGTTAAATTTGTTAGAAGGTTATTTCTTTGTTCACAATTTTTCGGCAAAGAAAAGATCATCTTCGCACTCCTTAAGGCTCTCCCCCATGTCAAACATTGGTGGGAAACTTACTAGGAGAAGAGTTCCACAGAGGAGTCTGGAATATATGGAGCCGAGCCCACTTGAGATTTTTTGGTGGATGCGGTAAAGGAACAATATTACCCTGTTGGAAACTATGAGGACCAGTACATGAGATGGACCACACTACGACAAGAGAGGGGCCAAGCAGTTCTAGAGTTCACCAATACCTTCCATACCTTGCGCACCAAGCTCGGTATCAAGGACTCCAAACGACACTTGGTTCTGAAATACCGTGGGGCTCTACATAGATACATCCAAACTGAAATGGAATTTTTGGACATCTCATCACTCGGTGCTGCCCATCAATATGCTGTTAAAATCGAGCAGAAATTTAAGCACCAGAACAAACGGGAGTTCGGGTCTGCAAATCCACAACAACCAAAGTATGAAAAGGACAACCCTAACAAACAGTCTTCCGAAAACTAGTCCAATCCACAAGAAAATAAGGGCCACGGGAAGACAAAGAAGGACACCGAAAAATGGTGTGATTTCCACAAAAGCCCTTGGCACAACCCCGATGAATGTCACTCAAAAGAGTCATTGGTGGCCGAGATCAAAGACAAGAAGTTGAACACTGATTAAGAATCTGATTCTGAAAATACTGGTAAAGGACATATCATTGACGCAGACCCCACTGCTATTGTCATGACTGTGACAATTCAACCAGAAGAACCAACAGATTCTGAAGAGGGGGAGCATCTTTTTCATTCACATATATGGGTGAAGGGGACCCCACTGCATTTTATTGTTGATAGCGGAAGCCAGAAGAACCTCATCTCACCAGAGGTCGTCAAATAGTTGGGATTGTCGACAACACCACACCTGTAGCCATACAACATCGGGTGGCTTTGGCAAGGATGAGATCTCCATGTCAGCCAATAGTGTCGATTGTCATACGACATCCAACCCTTCAAGGATGAGGTATTATGTGATGT
>JZKD02S1956512.1:144243-154311 GCA_000966675.3 Picea glauca
ATAAAGAAAATAGCAGAGACATAATGTAAATAAATGAAGCAGTCAGGAAACCATGATGAACAGAGATAAATAAACAAAGGCAGAAAAGGCATACTCTATTCATCAATGCTTCTGTCAATAATCATGTACACAGATGTACATATATAATACAAAAGACCCTAATTGTCATGTAACTGAATAACAGTTAGGTTAAATTAACTAACAAACTAACTTATGATTAGTGTTTTATCCATTGCCTAGATGCATTTCTTCTCCAAGTTGTGATCCCTTTCTTGTTGGGATTTTATTTCCCAAAATAAAATGAAGATCAGATCTCTTGTGAAAGACTAGACACCTATAGATGTGTTTTCTCCCTTCTATGAAAAAATATGAGTACTATTGCTACTCATTTTCCAATGTATTCAACAATTCTGCCAACTATCTTTTAAACTTAACATAGTTAACATAGAAGGCAGAAATGATATTTTGAAGGCAGAAATGATATTTTGAAGGCAGAAATGGCATAGTTAACATAGAACCATTTTGTTGTATAAGAAGGTATGGTATCCATATGAAGGATTTAATTATTGTTCCAACATTTGGTACTTGCATTCTTTGTTTCCGACCGAGACATGCATGAAAAAATTCATCATCAAGAGTTATCACAAGTTATTTCATGTATTAGACGTTTTTTTTTCCAATCTGGCCACATGAAATATGGACGTATACCTTTTAGAAGAACAGAAAAATCGCTCAAACCATTTTTTAGTTTGCAAATCGGCTCGCTTGTCTTTAAATTGGGGCCATCCTACAAAAAAACCATGTTGTGGAATTTTGAATTCTACTTCAGTTGCCTGGAAATCATGCCCAAATTCGACTGTCCAGAAACTGTTACGTAGCAGCTATGCCAAGGATACTAGGAGTAGTTGCGCTCACATGACTTAAGGATACATAAACCATGGACATTTTATTATCTAATTCTAATGTATTTGTGTCTTCCAATGTACCTATGACCTTTCCATCCTTGAAAAAGATGAAATATGGCACTGTCGATACCGAGAATACCCCCAAAAATCTCTGGTTATTTGTTTTCTTCAACCCTGAAAAAATTTAGCATAAGGGGTATCTTTGAAAAGATGGATAAAACTTGATCCATCTGCTTGTATGCCTAGCACCAATCTACCAAAAAAAAAAAACATGGCAGACCCTAAATAAATGTCGCCTCCCGAGCATCATTATGTGTGACTGCAGGTAGACTTCCATTTAACGTGGTCGGTGATGACTCCAGATCTATTCCCTCGACTTAATGGATAAAATAATCATACCAGACACCCCATTTGTTCTATACATGTCGTTTGGATCGACATTCTACAACAATTGTGGGGGAGTTCCCTGTAGTTTACACTAACCATGGAGGAGGGGGACCGCAATTACTCATGAGCTGCCACATCATATTCCCTCAAATCATGGTTAAGTATTGTGGCCCCCCATCCTTTAGTTAAATGTAGAGCATGCGAGTGGGACACAATACAATGAGGACCATTGGATTTCCTTTACAATGAATCGTTAGATGATACTCCTTTTTGTTGATTATTCAAAACATTAATTAAAAAAACCCTTTCATTTAGAGTGCCCTTCTTTATCATTGGATTTTGGTTTTCCCAAAGAGTAGTATCGTGGGCCTATCCATTATGGGTCAAGGAATAAAGGTTCTATAAACATTTTGAGACATGATTTAAAATATTCAACACAAAGTTCCATCTTGAACTCATTATCATAGAAAGGGAAATAAAATTAATGAAAATCCCTTACCTATGTCAAAAATTTCCAATAATAATTAAACCAAAACCACAACTTTGGTTGAAGTTAATAAATTCTTGACAAACACTTTTTAATGAGAAAAATGACCAGGAATTCAGGACTATGATGATGAGGGACACAAATGAATTATGGATACTAACTCAATTGGAATTCTGATATGGTGGGAGATTGGTAGTTTTAAGTTTGTATTGGAAATTTATTTGGTAATGTTGATCTATGTTACAACATTAGGCTCCATCTGGGGATTGTATCTCCATGCGAGGCACATAATAACTATAGACCATGTGCCTTCACCTTTCTGCAATCTAAAATGACCCCTACCAAACTCTTGAAACCTGTCACTGCCTGTACATGTGCCCATATCCTCAGCTTGAAACCATCTTTGTGCATCGTTACTCATTCTCAGCTAAAACAAACTTTGTAGAAATTATACAATACCAAAATAAAAACTACTCTACACACTGCATACTGAAAAGGAATTTTTCTACTGTTGAAATCAAATATATCTTGCAAACTGAGCTCGAACTAAAATAATTGTTGAACTGGAAATTATAATGATGCTCCAACTGTGAGATTATTTATGTACAAGCTTCCTATTCTAATTTGTTCATGTCAGTGAAACCACACAAGCAACTGTATAAGGGAATGAATGTTTTTCTTGCAATTGTATGAGAAAGAACAAAAATAATAAGAGATCTGCAATAAGGTGTTCACTTGAAGCCTACACTTACAGTTAAAAATTGATAGTGTGTTGAAACTTGTGATATTCAACATATTAGGTGATGTAAACTCCATCCACAATGCTATTGGATCATAAAAATTCAAAGAGGTAGTGCTTTGATAATTAACCGATACCTCATGTTCTTTTTCTTGACAGAGTTTCCTTTGTGTAATATATGATTATTTAATGTGGTTGAGCTCTTCAAATTGTGATTCTGATGCAGGAAAAGAAGAAAACAAGAAGTTTCCTTCAATACCCGTGGAAACTTCAATTTGGATTTTGTCCTTAAATCCTTCCTCAATATCTTTATTAACATCACTCGTAGGGATTTTGACTTGACTGCTGAAAATTTCTAAAGATGTTGAATGCTCTCCTTCAAAAGAATGATGATGATTTTCCTAAAACATAAAGACATCATTTTGTTCAATAAAATTTGTGTCTTTGTCCTCCAAAGCGGAGAGAAGAATTGTATATTCTTTAACAAATTCAGGTCCATTCAAATCAAACTTGTCCATAGACGTTTCTTCATATACTAACAGATCTTCTTCATCATCACTACTGCAACAAATATGTTACTCTTCTATATCAAGCTCTGATTTTGAATCATAACCATCATATATATGTTGATGGCTATTCAAATTTTCCAAATATAAGGATAAGAAAATTTGACCTTGATCTTCTTGAAAATTTTCATGACTATGTTCATAACATATTTTTTGTTCAGATTCATAATCAATAAATTCATTCTCCTCATCATGAAAATCACTTAAGAAATTTATAGAAAAATTATCTTGGCAATCATTTACCTATTGTTGATATGAAATAGTTGAAGACTCTTTTTCTTTGTCAGCTATATGAAGCGAAGAAAAATGTATATATGGTTTGTCTTGTTCATCTTCTTCTCTCTTCTCCTATACATTTGGATCCTCATATTTTATTTGACCAGGTAGCTTCCCACAATCCCATAGATTGGTTTATATCTCCTCGGCATCATTAAACATTTGTTCCAAAGTTGGAGACTTTCTTTCTCTGAGATAAAAATCCAAATCAAGATGATGTGTTAGTGCATAGTCTACCTTGGTAGCAACTTGAGAAGGATGAATCTCAATAGGAAAATTATGATATAAATATGAAATATTTTGTTGAATTTCATAACAGTTTCATCATTCATTCTTTTAGTAGCATAAAACTTAGAAAGATATTGACAGTGAGATTTCCTCTTAGCCCATTTGTGCAGGAAAATATCATGACATTCATTCCAAGAAGTAATAGATTCAACTATTAAGTCTCTAAACAATATCCTGACCTCTGCTACTAAATATTGAGTGAAAATCCTCATAAAGGAATCCTCATGCTGGATTTCTAAGCAATCTATGAAATGTTCAAACACTGCCATGTGTTGTTATGATGTAACATCATCTTCTCCACTGAATATGGGAATATATTGGAAAATTTTGGGAGGTAAATCATGAAGGAAAGATGATAACTTAAAAGGTTTATATCTATTTATATCCCATGGGTGAATCTTTGTAGGCAGATTATGGGGTATATTAGAGACTAAAGTACGTGGAAAATTAATATCATCCTCAACTGGTTTGCAAGACTAACTATGCTCTGACAGAATAGGAGTTTGGACTTTTTGATTGGGAAATATTTCAAAATACACTGATGCAAAAGGTTGATCATTACTTTCAGGGGGAAATAATAACAAAGGCTCATCTACTTGAGTAATATAAGAAGAAGCCAAGTTTTATTTTTCTGAGATATGAGACGAGGTTTTGAACTTATGACTCTCTGAACAAAGAAGATAGAAAAAATAATTTCCAAATGTGTAAGAAAGAAAAACAAAGTTCCAAACAACTAATCTAAAATCTGTTGAAAGAAAATTTTCATTTGGTACCTGATTATTTTGCAATGATTTTTCATTTCTTTGTCAAAGGATGATTTCCAAGTGGAGTCTTGAAAACGTGTTTGAAATCACAATGGACTCACTAGTGGTTTTTTCATACCATGGAGACTCCAGGTGAAAAATTGAAACAACCTAATGCATGATCTGTGTCCACCTTCGAGAATCATATATGATCTTTATAAACCCCGAAGAAAATATCTTAGACTTATTTTCCCCGGCAACGACGCCAAAAATAATGTTGTAACTTGAGACGGTTTATGGATATTTAGAAACCATGCCAAGACATATTTAAACCTACTTTAGGCTACAAGCTAGCTCTCAGACCAGAGAGGGATCTCTCATATGATTTAAGAAAACTAATTTCCTACTGTCACTAAGAAGTATTTCAAACATTAAGTGCAGATGCCAAATTTAATAAACTTTAGAAAGAAGGATAAACATGGTCAAGGATGATGATGGTAATCGACTGAAATAAAGAATGTAACTTCAGATATTAGAGGCCTAATCCATTCGACATGGAGTCTCATCCAACAGAGAATAAAGACTGATCATGAAAGATGGAAGAAAGGAGAATAACAGTAAATATTAGGCATAACAATGAGTAAGGAAGTCTATGTAGATATAAGATGAAAAAGACTAGTTTTGCTGAGAATTTAAGCAATGAATTCAACAATAAATAAATGCTTTGGATGGGCATAAATTATGAATCCAATCCACATAACATTTATATAAATCAAATCACATATATATACATGTTCTTATCGAATGAGACAACATCATCAAATCAATGAAACATATTCGACAACGGTGGTGGTCATACCAAATTGTTGTCTCCAAATTATATCAATATTATTGCAAATTATAGGTTAACGAAGAAGAAAAAAAATGAAAATAAGAGAAATATTAACACAAAAAATAGAAAAGAAAACATGGCTCTGTGTGAAATGAGATATGAATTAATATTTGGTCTTCAAAAGATTACAATAGCCCCATGGGATTGATTATAAAGAATAGAGTCCTACTGCTACAATCTCCTAACCTCTCTCCTCTTTTGAAGTTTTCAGTTGCCTCTTTTATCTTCCTTCAATGCTAGCTGAATGCTTGCTTGGTGCCTTCAATTATGGAATTGTTTCCTCATTTCCTGCCTCAAAATATGAGAATGATATTTGATGTTGATACTCTTCCTGTAAATATGCCCTTTGAATCTTTTCACTTTGATAATTTATGATGCCAAGTATACTTTTACTCCTCCCATCTAGTTTTGTATCTCTTTCATGTCAAAGGTATCCATTGACTAGATGCATTTCTTCTCCAAGTTTTTATCCCTTTCTTGTTGGGATTTTATTTCCCAAAATAAAATGAAGATTAGATCTCTTGTGAAAGACTCGACACCTATATATGTGTTGTTTCCCTTCTCTGAAAAATAGGAGTACTATTTCTACTCATTTTCCAATGTATTCAACAAATTTTCCTACTCTCTTTTAAACTTATCCAATTTAGTTTTGATGATAACATTAATCCACACATATATTCCCTTACATTGTAGCAATCCTCTCACGATTGTTTACTAAGTAATCACATTTTCCACATATGTCTTCTCCATTTCAATAACCAGCACATTCCTTAAATGATATTATGAAAGCAACAGTGACATAGTTAATATAGAACCATTTGGTTGTATAGGGAGGAATGGTATCCATCTGAAGGATTTAATGATTGTTCCAACCTTTGGTACTTGCATTCTTCATGTCCGAACAATACATGCACGATAACTTTCATCATTACCAATTATTTCATTTATTAGACATTTTGTTTTCCAATCTGGCCACATGAAATATGGACGTATACCTTTTAGAAGAATAGAAAAATATCTCAAACCAATTGAAAGTTTGTAGATATGATTGTGGTCCACCCAATTGGGGCCATCCTGAGAAAACCCATGTTGTGGAATTTTGAAATTCTACTTCAGTTTCCTGGAAATCATGCCCGAAGTTGACTATCCAAAAACTATTACGCAACAACTATGCCAAGGATACCAATAGTAGTTGTGCTCACATGAATTAAGGATCCATAAACCTTGCACATTTTATTAGATAATTTTGATGGATTTTCATCTTCTAATGTACCTATGACCTTTCCATCCTTGAAAAATATGAAATGTGGCACTATCGATACTGATAATACCCCCAAAATATTTTATTATTATTTCGCTTCAACCCTGAGAAATTTGGCATAAGGGGTATCTATGCAGAGATGGAGAAAAATCAATCTGTATTCTTGTATGCTTGGCACCAATCTGCCAAAAATAAAATAACATAGAAAGCCCTAAATAAATGTCGCCTCCTAAGCATCATTATTTGCGACTGCAACTAGAGTACCATTTAACGTGGTTGGTGAAGATTCAAGAACTATGCCCTTGACTTCATGGCTAGAATAATCATACCAGACACCCAATATGTTCTATACATGTCTTCTGGATCAACGGTATACAAAAATTGTGGGGATGTTCCTTGTAGTTTATGTTAACCATGGAGGAGGGGGCCCACAATTTCTCATGAGATGCTACGTCACATTCCTTCAAATCATGGTTCAGTGTTGTGCTCCCCCATCCTTTAGTTAAATGTCAAGCATGTGGGAGAGGAATCATACAATAAGGACCATTGGATTTCCTTTGCAATGAACCATTGGATTATACACACTTTTGTTGATTATTCAAAACATTAATTAAAAAAAAACCTTTCATTTAGAGCACCCTTATTTATCATTGGATTTGTGTCTTCCCAAATAGTAGTAGTGTGGGCCTATCCATTATGGGTCGAGGAACAAAGGTTCTATAAACATTTTGGGACAGTTTAAAATATTCAACATAGTTTCAGCTTGAACTCATTATCATAGAAAGCGAAATCAAATTAATGAATATCCCTTACCCAGGCCAAAAATTTCCAATAATTAAACCAAGACCAAAACTTTAGTTCAAGTTAATAAATTCTTGACAAAGATTTTTTAATGAGAAAAATGACCAGGAATTGGGGACTATGATGATGAAGTACAAGGATGAATTATGGAGACTGGGTGAATTGGAATTCTAATATGGTGGGAGATTGGAAGTTTTAAGCTATTATTGGAAAATGTTTTGGTAATGTTGATCTATGTTACAACATAGCCGGAAATATTTTCTCATGCCTAATAACCAATATTTAGCTTCTTCTCCATTCCTATGCTCTCCATCAAATGTTGGTGGCTTAATCCCTCAAATATTGCCTTTCAAACTATCTCACTTAAGCATTCTCCTTTGATGTCTGATAGGGGACCTACTTGGGCTACTCCTTGATTCTGTACATGCAGATGATCTTCTCGTTGATTGTCTAGGTGAATAGTGGTTCCTACTAACACTTCGTGAGTGCCTTGTCTCTTTGTAGACATCCCTCCTATCATGAGATATATTGTTCTTTGAGATGTTCCAGGTTGTTTATGGAAATATGCCAAAGCACCTCATGGGCTAAGACTCAAATTGAGACTTAAAGTCATATTTGTATGGAAAATATTGTGTTAATCTCTCTCTCTCTCTCTCTCTCTCTCTCTCTCTCTCTCTTTTATATGGAAAATATTGTGTGAATCTCTCTCTCTCTCTCTCTTGGACAATTTCAGATCATATGCCTAATAAACCTCAACCCCAAGAGGCATGTTACCATGTGCATTCAAAAATTTGAAATTCCAAAGGGATGAGTGGATGAATTTTAGGAAAGATATTTCAACTTGAAAGGTATTGATGAGAATAAATATTTCAATCTTTTATAGAAAGAAAAACGTGTTGAGCAATTAAGAATTCAAAAGTTATAACAAACATGAATATACATCAATGGAATATTATGCTTTAGACAAATTTTATAACTTCATACATTCAGACATAGTAGAAACCTTAAACTTACATTCAAGTGTATAAAAAAAATGATAAGAACTAATCGTATAGAATAAAATCAATTCAAATTCCATGACAAACATCACATAGTAACATTGAATTTGGTGTTGATCTATTGCTATGGTATTTTATTAATGGGGATATGATACAATTGGCAAGAATGGAAGTGATATATTTATTGGAAAACATATACAATGGAAGAATATGAATATGGAGTCTACAAACTAAATACACTATGGTGTATGAATCTCTTGGGAATTTCTACCTTCATCATGTGCATGTGCCTAAGATTTGTGATCATGCAACTTTGATTACATGAACCTCATTAATTACCCAAAGTGTCAAACATTGAAAGGACCACCTTATTCCTCTTTTATGGCCTCGTGCTCTATCCAAAACAACTTCTTGAAATTGTTTATTGCTTATGTATTATTCAAAACCACCTCTTATTTTGCGAGGGGTCCTACCATGGTAAAAATATTTTACTTGGCCCTTTACTTTATCAAAGTTTTATCTTTAGGCATTAGGTCATGTGCCACTTGATTATCCCTTCCTTATGTTGTGGCCACAACAAACCACATTTACTTTTTCTTTTACAAGTGAAAGGAAAGGCCCCCCCTAATAAAATTTCAACCTTATTACCTAATCCTCTACTGCTTGAACCTAATTCTATCCCTTTTTTTACATTGAGGGAGTTGGAGGTTTTATATTGTTGGATGATTGATTTTGATGGGTGTTGATTATTCCTTTTGATCTAATGATTTCAAATGTCTTCATGATGCTTATTGACCTATGATGTTTCATTGACATTTGTTTCGACTATTCGTTGATTCTGAAGTGTTTGATGATACTATGTGGCCGCAAGGCATGATGTTCTATTGCACATTCTAGATGAAGTTGTGGGTAATTATTTGTTGATTGACTAATTAAAATTTTTCATCCTCTTGCTGATATGTTATTCTTCATGACTTCATACTTATGCTCTCGCATATGGATTCTACTCTTTTGCTTCAAATTATCTTATGTGATCTTAGGACACTCATCTATAGTCACCATATTATTGTTCACTAAACCTAACATTCTCTTATAAGTTGGTTTAATGGAATGGAATATATTGTTTATTGTATTGTCTAGTCTTCTTTTGATTGCATGGTTGATTTCATTCTTTTGTTTTACAAGAGCAGGTGTGAAAGGAAACTTTGTTAGCATAGTCACTCCAGCCTTGAGAGGCCTATGGGGAAATTTGTTCATCCTTTTCTAGAATATTGATCTTGATGCTTATCGAGCTTCCCATTTTACTCTTTCCATGAGGTACTAAGATTATAAGGATGTTGTATTCTCCTTCACTGCAGACATGTCCCCGAGCCTCTTTAGATTGATCTCTATCGAATTCTTATTTTGGACTTCCCTCTCTCCTGAAACCTAGGCCCATGGCCTATTGTGTTTTTCACCTTCTTTTCATCTGTTATTTCCTATAACCAAATATCACCTTTTCTTCCCACTCCCACGTAGCATCCGCGTGGATCACACTCTCTTGTTTCATCTAATGTGGCGCTAATGCTGATGTGGCTCCCAACACCTATTCTCATCATCATCGGGATTTGTCCTGACTCTTTTTCCTAGCCTTTCGATCATGTACTTCGATTTCTTTTTTATATCTTCATCGTCCTTGGAATTCACACTCTTCATTGTCAGATTCCTTCTCCATTGGAGTACATC
>JZKD02S1956512.1:154400-165196 GCA_000966675.3 Picea glauca
CGATTGACGACCTTCATTCATTCTCGAAGTTGATGGCCTTATGGATACATTATCCATAGTACATAGTTTTCTTTTTGTTTCTAAGTTAACGAATGTTCCTTCATTGCCCTAGATCAAATCCTTGTCTTCTTCTTTCACATAAGAATGTTGTTTGCAGTTGAATTCTTTGGCGAATTTCACAGACTCTTTTGGAGCTAAGCCTCTTTTCCTTCCAAGCAACCAACATCAGAACCATGGTCTTATTCCTTTGCATAGTTTCATAATATTAAACCTCGAGCAGATTGTGAAAGTGAAACTCTCCCAAGCCGTCGATATTTTCCATGAATGAACAATTAGATCTTTTTCATGCAATAGTATTTGGGTTATAACTTTGGATGGTCAGAGTTAATACTATGAATGGTGTCATTCAGACTCTGAATGAATTTTAATCATGATTGTTGATCGTCACTGAAAGGACGATCCAGATATTTCACATGAAAAATAGAGCTATGAGGGAATACTCCTCGATACCTCTTGTCGATACCTTGAAACTTCACAATTTTTCTAGATGCCGAATAATTAGCTCTGACTACACGTCATCAATTTTTTCGGGCTTTAACATTCAACACGAAAGTCAAAGAAGGAATATTCTTTGATTATTTTCTTCGATACCTTTGCATTGGGGCATTGGAACAAGTTGTGAATATTCTTCGATATCTCTTGTTGATACCATGAAACTTCACAAATTTCATGGATGTCAAATAATCAGCTCATAATGCGCATCATCACCCCCTTTTCTGGCTTCCACCTTCAACACAAAAATCAAAGAAAGAACATTATTCGATTGTTTTCTTTGATCCCTTTTCATTGACACACTAGAGAAGACTATGAAATAGCTCCCCTAATGGATCATGTAGATTTATCCAGATATGTTGAACGATTAAATCTTGCTCTCAAAGTTAATACGTCATGATCGGAATTGAACAGGAGATAGGAAGACTTTGATGTGAAGCTTTGAACACACACTCTATCATTTTTCAAGTTCTGATGGACAACTAACTAGAACCGTTGATATGGTGGGTTTTCCCTTTTGCAATTTCGAGAGTTAATTGTCCAGATTAACCCACAAGCCTGGTGAGTGGTTGTTGAGTGAGAAATTTTGAAAAAACATATATTTTGTTATAGGTGTCAGAATAAGGCCCGTGATACCTCGCTAGAAAGGTATCAGATAGAGGAACACATTAATGTAGCTATCCAAGCTAGAATATTGACAGAAAATAATGGAAAATGTAGAAAACATAGACCCATGGATTTGGGGGGGAAATTGACCATACCAACTTCAGGAAGCCATATCTAGATCTACATTCGACAAAATCAGGCACAAGAGGGCTCAATGGAAAGATAGAAGAGTGAGGAATAAGATAGGATAGATTTTCTAGAAGAATGAAAGTAGAAATAGACCAAATATGAAAAACATAGGTGGAATCCGAATTCAGATGAAAAAGCAGGTATGTTGACTTCAAATCGTCATATATTGAGCTACAACCAACAAAATTGAGCCAACAATTACTCAAAGGAAAGATATGACAGAGGAGAATAAGCCACAATGATCAGATTCTATAGTTCAAAACTAGAAATTCCCAAGAACTTATGAAAAACAAAAGATAACGCGAATGGACAGAAGCAATGAGTGTTTTTAAATAGATATCATTTGTAAATTGTTCGAGGATGAAAATAATGACTCATGAGTATGTTAAATTTCTATGTGTAATGCTTACATGTGTCCATTTTCGAGATGAGAGAAGATAAACAGAAGGAAAATGAAACGAACAGTCATGAGCACTGAAGGGTCTCTCTCTTTCCTTATAAAAAAGAACCCATGGAATAGATAATAAATGTTTTACCTTTGTAACAAAAGATTGTACTTTTACTTCTGAGTAATAAAGAGTAGGAGGAATTTTGAAGTCATAATTGTATGCAAGTGCTTGTGGGACTATTCTACACTTGTATTTGTGTTTTAAGTTTTCTGGGTATTGATCATATGAACTATTTCTATGCTTAGTATCTATAATCCTTTACTGTTGTGATTCATTATGGGTACAGGCCAAATGATGTTAAAGATTTCATTTTCAACTATTTGAGATGATTTCTACAATCAGGGATGATTTTAGGGATGGAAATTTATTTTAAAATTTAGAAACCTTAGCGACTCTTAATAATCCTTCATATGCCTACTATAAATTTTTGGCGATATGTTTTTAAAAATATTCAAATTTCTAAGTATTTTATATAGTTTTTATAAAATTTTGGCGATTTTTAAGGTAAAATAATTTTATCCTATAGAATTTTGGCGAATCATTTCTAAAATAGTGAATCTCATTTTTGGAAAAACCATGGAAAATTAGCCCATGAGCGAAATTTATCCCCTAAAATAATCCATGTCTACAATATTATTGTACTAACATATCTCGGTTGTCATGAACTATTTATGTTGTCTAGATATTACCTTTCACTACAATCATGTATTATCTTTTCTCTCGGGATAGGTTAGAATTAGTTAGATTAGATTAGTTAGCTTTTGTTAGATTAGCCTTAGAATTAGTTATAGCTCTTTGGGGGGGCAGTCCACTGTCTTTCCCTTTTTTATTCTTTTATTTTTGAGCGGCAATGAGGTCGATAAACTCGTGGGAAACGCTACCCCAAACGAGAGTGGGTTTGATTGGGACCTGCCATCAGGTGTTTTCCCTCATCTGATTGAATGGTTCATTTTGGCCCGTCAATAGAAATGGTGCTAGAAAGAGGGCCAGATGACAAGCTAAGCATGTGGAGTCATTCTTGTTAATTTTTTTTTAATTTACTAATTTCTCAATCCCATATCCCTTTCTGGAGGGGTTTTTTTGGTAGTGTACCTCCCAAACCTCCTAGAAATATTTTACATTTCTTGTCACAAGTTAGATTTGATGGGGAGGGTGAAATATCTGCATCTAAACATGCTTTTAATTTCTGGAAATTTTGTGGTTCTCACAATATTACTGATAGAAATATCATTTACAAGTTATTCACCCTCAACTTTGCAGGTCGAGTCAAGAGTTGGTGTGAGAGATTGTCGTCCTCCTCTATTCACACATGGGAATAATTTATGCGTGAATCTTTTCATCCGTTTGAGAGTTATTGTTATGATAATTTGTGTGCAGAAATTTTAGAGCTTAAGAAGAACGAAGATGAATCTCTTGCAGATTTTATTGCCATATTTACTCATCTTTGCTATAGATTTCCTTTGGATGATAGGCCCTTTAACAATGATTTTATTTCATTCCTAGTTTCTCTTCCTAATGAAACATATGCGCTGGTGGATGAAGAATCTAAATCATGTTTTAATGTCCCTCTACACGCTGATTTGGATTTAAATGAAAATGTTGAAAATGATAATGGTTTGGATGGACTTCATATGTCTGGATCTATATTTACTTTGGGGGATATAGACTATATAGAAAATTATTTTTCGGAAGAGACATATGTATCCTCTCACCACTCTATTCCCCCTTTCTTTCCTTGTGACAAGAAACAAGTCTCTTGTGTAAATTCAATTTTAGATGTTTCTCTAGTTGACTAAGAGGAGGGCTTTACTGTTGATAATGGGACACTTCGGGTCACACCGATGATTATGTCAAGTTCTCGTTATCCTATCTCATCTTTTTCATCAAAATAAATGGAGGGCGCTATGGAGCAAAAATTAAAAGTTGATCATTTTTTTAATGAAGAAAATATGGACACACTTAACATGATACCCACCTCACCATTGGATAAAGTGGAATTAATTCATACTTATTTGGGTCATCCTGTTGTTACAAGTTCTCCATGTATGACTAACACAAATAAAGATTTTTTTCCTCTAGTTGATGGATCATTTATTGAAACTTCTTGTTCTAATGATTCTTGTAACTTTATCCTCTCTTCTAACTGTGAATATAAATTGGAAGATATTTTAGATCCTCATGTTGTGCAGAAGAAGGACATCCACACTAAATTTTCCACTCAAGGAGAAGAAATAAACATACAAGATATGCCTCTCATAACACAACAACCCACTTCTTTTCTACAAGAGAAAAACTATCTTGAAGAAGAACATGTTGATTGTAAAACAACACCTAGTGTGGAGACCACTAATTCACAATCATCCAATGATTTTTTTAAAGAGGAGGAACTACCATTCAGGGAGTCACTTTCTGAAAATCCTTGTTGTTCTAGAGAAGCTTTTCATTTATTAAATTCTTCCACTTATTTCTATTTATATCCTGATATTTTTAGTGGATTAATTTTGCAAGAAACCACCCATCATATGACTCAAATAGACTCAATGGGGTTGACCCTGGTTGAAGTACTTGTTGGTGGTGATGCACATTTGGAAGATAGAAATGATAAGGCCTCTTCCCATGAACTAATTATAACCAAGCCTTATCATCCTTTTTCATGGGATGAAGAGAATTTTGTAGCATATGTATACCAAAGGATGTCTTCTTCTTTCTCTTCTTTATTTTTTATCAATAGAGAATCTTCTTGTTCAAGTAGCCCTTTGTGCAATATATTCATCATTCCCCTTTATCAAAATTAAAATTTTTAATATTTTCTTCAGCTACAAAAATTTCCTTTCTATGTTGGGAAAATAAGAAATGGTCATCCATCAATATTGTCTAACATATTCCAAGGCCAGAGTCCCGGGTGTTAAGAATCTAGGGATCTTGAATGGTTCTTGTTCAAAACCATAAACCCTTATGATAGTATGATCCTCTGCTAAGTACCCATATCTTTTCCTAGCAACTTTACTCAATTGTAAAATATGCCTCATTTTTGGGGTAACTCTAGGGAGTGGAGTGCCATGTATTAGGGTATATGTGGAATTCATGTATTTTTTGAATATAGGTTGAAACCTCTATTTTTCTCTTTTCTCCTCATCTATGGGGTCCATTTAGTGATTGGTTTTAGACTTTCATCCTCATCTGTAATCTTAATTCCCAAAGCCTCAAAGTAGGGGTGATTTTGGGCCAGGATGAGATATACCAAGTAGGAATGGTGTCTAAAGGATTTGGTACTATGGAAATTTTCCAACCGAGCTTGCATAAATTATTCCAGGAGGTGGAAGTAGTCACAATTAGGGAGATTCATGGAATCTGGGGACCATAAAAGAGATAAAAGGCCAAGGATATCCTCATAAACTTCCATGTCATGTTTGTAACATAGGATTTGGTAGATTATAACCAAATCTTGCTTGGTAATTTTAGGGAACATGTTGGCTTTAAGAAAAGGCAGAGTAGTTGGTAATGAGTTATTGGGGGATAAAATATGACTTAACATGCTTTCTTTCTCATACTAAGACAAATATTGATATTTATCCTCTAGGGTATGTTCTTCTATATTTTCATAAGGGGATTTGGGGAAATGGAGCATTTGGGAAAGGAAATATCATGATATGGATCAGATAATTTGATATCCATGTTTGGAAATCACTTTTCCCTAATTATATTTATAGTTTTTTGCACACTAGTGGGAAAGTTCAAGGAAATTGAAAGTTTGTAGGACTCAGGATTGGGCCAGGTTTGATTCCCATAGGTGTAAGCATTCCTGACCATTATTGGCATTGGTTTGGGAATTATGAATGATTGGGCATAAGTCTGGAAATGATAAGGTTGGGTCAAAGATATCACTATCTATGTCAATTAGGAGCTCATCAGTCATTGTAGGATTCTTGGATGACTGAGGCTTGTTAGGGTTTGTGACAATCACCATTTTACCATCTTAATGATAGAAATTTATTGCAGAAATGAATGAAGGGACTAGTCGAGTTCTTGGGTTACCTTTTGATCATTGGGAGATACACAGTAGGAATCTATTATAACTAGTCTGAGAGATTAGGTGTCGACTTGGTGCTTTGGATGTAGTGCTAATTTTTCCTAATGAGGTCTTTTTGCTCTTATTTTAAATGTTGAGTGCCATGTGTCACCCTATCATTGGTGGAAACCTTTGAATTTGGTGAAGGCATGAAATTTGAGTGACTTCATGTGTGATTTCAACAGGGACCCACAGACACATGATGACCTCATGTTGGTCTAAAGTGGCATCTATGTGGCACAAGGATGGGCCACATGTCATCAGGCTTGGGGTTGCTGATTTGTTCCCTTTGTAACTTCCAGTGGGTCATTCTTATCTAGGTGGAAACAGCTGGTTAGTCCTTGCAGATGCCCTGTTGACAGGTCTACCTGTCCTTTCCATTCTTTGGGTCCGTTGTAGTGTGACAAGTTAGCACCACAAGGGTTGTTTTTCAATTTCAAAGTGTAAATTGTGTCTTGGGGGTGATGGGTGGTTTTTCTAAAAACCACAAACCACTTTGCATGCCCCCCAACAGTGGTTTACTCATTTCTCTAGGAGGTGTGACACCAATTAAAATAAGACACGTGTCCAGGGGTAAACCATTTTTGCACGAAGGGGCATTAAAATCCTCGCATGTTCACAATGCAACATGCAACAACAGTCGTCGATATTCATTTTCTTGTGATGTCTTTGCAATCATCCCCCCCCCCGAGTCCTTTAGCCATTGGTTTTTCCCCATGGTTCAACTATAATCCCCTTCAACAATAATTTTAGAATGCCTTTGGGTTGCGATAAGCCCATTTTTCATCTCGATGAGTGATTGAGCTTGATTTAGGTTCTTGGAGCACTATTTTAACCCCTTTTCATTTATTCGAACTTGGTTAGGATTTCTTATTTATCCATAGGCCTCAAAACTATGCTCCCTTTTTCACAGGTAGGCCAAATTAGGTCCTTTGGTCTCACAAATTTCCCCATGCTTACCAAAATTTGGATCTTGTACTAACAAGATATGCGCTCTTTTGTATGACCTACATCGACTACATGTATTATACTATAATCCTTGTTGATTTTCTGTTTTAGGTTATTCAGACTCTGTAGTAGTTGAGAATCAATTTGGTTTTCCTCCTCTTGAGTTATTATCAACATTTTATTATCTACTCTATATATTTTCACTTCCCTCTGCAATCTCTTCATCAACTCTATAGGCTTCACTCTTCTTTTGTTATGGCCAAAACAAGTTTTTGGCTCTCAATTTTTTTTTTAATCCTTATACATCTTTCTCCTTTCCTTTCCTCCTCTCTTATTCTTTCCTCTCTTTCTCTTCTTCTTTTATTTTCTCTTCTTCCCCTTTTTTTTCTCTTCTCTTCTTCTCCTTTTTCGAGGAACACTAAAACCCTTCATCAGTGATCAAGGAAAAGGTATATCAACTATCAACAGTTGGGAAAAGTCTATTTACTATCCTGGAAAAAGTCTATCAGTGATTGGATAAAAGGTCTTTCAACGATCAGAAAAAAGATCCATTCGTGATTGGGGAAATTTTTATCGGTGATCGGAAAAAAATATCTATCGGCTATCAACGGTCAGGGAAAAAGTCTATCGGTGATCGGGGAAAAAGTCTATTAGTGATCAGTAAAAAGATCTATCAAGTATTGGTGGTATGGGAAAAATTATATGTGCGATCGGGGAGAAAGTATATTGGTGATCAGAAAAAAGGTCTATTGGTTATCGGTAGTTAGGGAAAAATCCTATCGGCGATAAAAAAAATTCTATTGGTGATCGAGGAAAAATTCTATCGGCAATTGGAAAAAAAAGGTCTATCGACTATTGGTGACTGGGGAAAAAGTATATAAAAAACCGGGGAATTTTTTTATCGGTGATCAATGAAAAGTTCTATTGGTGATCAACGATTTTTTGTGAACCAAGTTTTTCTCTCTCTTCGTTGAATTTCACCGAACTCCTAAAATCTCCATTGGAAAACGGTGAAATTCGTTTCACATTACCAAACTCATTTAAATTAAATATTTCTAACCAAATCCGCATTGGATCCAAATAATTGTTATTAGGATCAATATGATCTCAACCATCGTTTCATTGAACTTCGCCAAATTTGTAGATGAATTTCGGCTTTCAATCACCAAATAGAATGTGATTTGAACCGTCAAGTCCCCAAACTTTGTCAAACTTCGTCGAAATCTGAAATATTTGGTGACTTCCACTTTTCTCCATTGACGATTGTCGATTTTCTTCTCTAGTGAACTAAACTTTGTTCTCACTTTGCCAAATTTCTCCAAAATCCAAAAACATTCGGTGAACTAAGAATTTTAACCAACCCATAATGAATCTCAACCATTGATCACCAATTTCAATGCAATTTGGGTTGTCGATTCACTAAACTCCTCAAATGCCATGAAAACATGAAATTTGACTTCCTAAACAAATTTTCAACTTTGCAACTTGATGATTGATGCAATTAATCATATCTTTGACCATTTTGAGTGCTTATTCAACTTGGATCTTTCTTATAAATTTGACGATTTCAGTCTGATTTTACAATTTTACCAAAATTTGAGATGGATCAACTTGTGCAATATTGAATTTATCAAATTCTCATTAAAACATAGTGACACGACTCCTACGACAATTCCAACCACCCATCTCTTTTCCCTATCAATATACACAACCTAAGGGATGAGATTTCATTTTTTGCACCATAGTCCCACAGACAATAGCCACCCCCTCCAGGGCTCCATCATAGACCATCTAAGAATCTCTCTACTTAGGGGTCCAGGAAATCCAACTACAATAGGAGTGCTCACACAACCAATAATTGATTTTTGGGTATTTTCTCACCATAAATCACTCACATGCATACCAACCTCCTTCTCAATACAATTTCCAGCTTCAACAAACTGTCTTCAGTCCCCACTATGGTTTGCCACTCTTTCCCAACACTCAACTCTATTTTTTCTCCCTTCTTGCTAACTGTAAAAGTTGTTCTTTCTTTGTCTTCAAAAATCCTCTTCTCCCATGCTTGATTGACACTTACTCTTACCCTAAGGATGATTACACTGAACCCATACTATCATAATTGAGTGGGATGACTTCCTGACCCAACCTCTTACATGAATTCAATGATTGAGTGTTGAATGAGTAAAACCGATAAATGGATAAATGAAAAATTAATTAATTATTAAGATGGCTTGAGACTCAAGGCATATGAAAACCCCTAAAACCCCCCATTAATCCCCCTCTCTTGTGTAACCATAACTCCCAATCACTCTCGTCCTTACCCATCTACAGCTGGTGGTGTATTTCATTTTTTTATTTTTAATGTACAATTTTTACATATTACATTGGTTGGCTTGCAACCATTCATAATAATTACAAATATACAATTCTACATTGGGGATCAAAACTGGGGTGTTACAATATGCTTAAGGACTTTAATTATTATAACATAACCACTCTTCTTGAGTGAAAACCCTCGTGAATGACCTTAGTATCTTTATACCAATCTTGGGAAATAATAGTTCTAGGGCTTGGAATATTTAGAGGCTGTATGGAATCCTTAAGGAAGTGTCTTCCCATGAGGAAAATTCTTGGTTCTGAGGAAAACTTGATAAATTTAGTATATTGCATGAATTTATTTTTCATGCGATATAGGGTGTATTGCATGAAGATAATATTCACATGATATAGCATCTATCGCGTGAAAAATAATTTCGTTCCACATGGAGGAAGCCACAAAGTTTTGTGGACAAAAATCCAAGTCTATGAGTCAGGCACTAGGCATATCGCAAGAATAAAATCTTCTTGCAATATGTTGCAAAGGATAAAGAATTTGATGATGCCATATAGTGGAGATGTTGAAGAAGAAGAAAATGAGACTTAGATAAATTTTGGAGGAATCTTGGCTTATTGCATGAAGATAAATGTTCATGCAATGCGATGTATCATAAGAAGATAAACTTTGTGCAATACATTGCATGGGGAAAAGTTTTTGTGTGATACAAAAGACTCATTAAAAGGTGGATTTTTTTTCCAAAATGCGACATATCACATGGAATAACTCTTTCAGAGATGTGATGAGACGTCACATATAAATAAAGTTCTAGTGGTGCGATAAGGGAAAGAAAGGCCTTGTTTCAACAAGGAATTTTTTTTAAGGTGTGACACACCACACCCAAATATTTTAAGGGTGTGATATGTCACAAGTCCGATAATTTTTTATGATGTGATAAAGAGGAAAAGAAGGAAGAAAAGAGGCAAAGGGAAAAAGAGATGAAGAGAGAAATGAAGAATAAGTAAGGAAGGCAATCTCAAGTCATAGAAATATAAGATTTAGTGTGATCCAATGTATCACACAAAGAAAATCTTCATGCAATATGTCGCAAGACAAGAAGTTTATTTCCAACGTGAAAACAAGGAGGATCCTTATCACACGATGAAAAAGTTTGAAGAGTGATCTATTGCAAGGCTAAAAATGATCAGGGTGTGATAAGAACTTCCTTGATGGTATGATATGGCACCTGAAGGAATATTTCTAATGATGTGATAAGCCACTTGTAATGTCCCCAAGGCCGAGCCCTTTATAAACCTGATATATGAAACAAATTGTACATATGTGTTATAGGCTAGTGAGCTGAGTTCCTATAAGTTGTAGGCTTATGTGTTTGTTAGGCCGGGGAGCCTAAGTGTTGAAGGCCAGGAGCCTGCTGTTGTACTTGCATGTATGCAGAATATTTAATAAAATATAAACACCGCCAGGTGCAGACCGTCCACGATGAAAGAGTGATGGGGGACTGAGCGTCCACAGAGTGGGCAAGGAACTAGGGGCTGGAAGGTGGGAAAGGGGATGAGAGTTGAGCCTAGGGGCTAAGCCTAGGGGGCTTAGGCTTGGAATAATATTTTAATATTATTTCCAAAAAGAGCCATGTGCATATTATTTATCC
>JZKD02S1956512.1:240768-251045 GCA_000966675.3 Picea glauca
AATAGATGATCACATACAAAGAAGAGTAATCCAAACATTTGATTTACATTGGATTACACATGGGTTGTCGGTATATATTGGAGTATCAAGGGTTAATTGAACAATTTGCAACTAGATATATTGTTTTACTTCCTTTATTTTATAATTTATATAAAAATAAGAAACCCATATATATGCTTTGTCATTGATATAAAACTTGTAGGAAACAAAGTATGAAGTGGAGCCAACAAAAAATACCTTGAGAGATGGCATGAGCAATTGCTTAGAAATAATGTGTATTATATCTAAAATATGCACCAAGGTGATTAAAATATGATATACATACCAAGTCATTAATGTGTATCAATAAATTTCACACCATTTCATTCTAAACATAAGTATTTCATCAACATGTTGTGTCAATTAAGTGCACCGTGAAAAAGACCTCCATTAGAACCTCTAGCCATCCACAATTTTCAGTTATAGTGAAAATCCATTAAAACCTATGCTAAAACATCTTCTGCCAATAGTGTAGGTTTTAACATATGTTTTTGTGACAATTTTTCCCAATCTCGTAATACTAAAAACCTCTACAAATACCTCCTCTAGAAGATGTTTTCCTCGTAGTGATAACAAGAGGTCATGTTAGACTTAAGAGATTTGGATGAAGATCAAAGGAAACATATTTTTCCAAATAAATTCAAAGATGGTGAAGATCAAGAAAACATACCTCAATTAGAAGGGGGAAATAACAAAAGAAAAAGTGAGTTTAGTTCAAAAGATCTTGAAACTAAAAGGACTAAGAGTGACAAAGATAATGGTTTTCGTATCTTGAAGTATATAGAATTTATTTTTGATACTTTAGATTTAATACTTGTTCCTATAGGTACATATGACAAGCGCCAAATTTGTCATCTTTTTTTCATACTTTACATATATTTTTACTTACACATAACCAAATATTTATTCTTCTTGATGCTTAAAACAACAATTTTGGCATAAGGTGTTTTCCATTGCATTTCTTTAGTATCTCATTTAAAAATATGATTAACATTAGCCTAAATGCATATTTTGTATTTACTTATGAATAATGGATTACTTATGGACAAGTTGTGATAGGATATCAGTTCAAGATCTTATGTTATGGGTCCACAAGCTACAAGTTGGAAGAAATTCAAGTTAATTGCGCAAAGTATTTCTAGATCCATGTGTTGCAAATTTATCAGGCTATGAATGAGGGAATTGACCACCACCGACCAAGTAGCCATTTTGGAAAGATAATAAAACATATATTTCATGGTCTTAATTAATCAAGGGAATATTTTTAAGTGTCCATGTATGCATACTTATTTTTACTACATATTTATATATATCCCATGTATATGCTATGGATCTAGGGAGCCCAACACCATCAATAACTATTTTGAACATATTTGGGAAAGTTTTTATAACCCAAATAGCTTAATATGAATTTGAAAATAAGAGGCATTTCAAAATCCATTGGGATTTGGCAAGGATATTGGAAATCATTTTCTTTATTCTATAAGTTGTAAAATGGTTGTAACCACTTGAGATACATTAATTCTTAAGTGGATCTATATTCAGACACTTGTTATTTCTATCTTAAATAAAACTCATGTATAAAAGAGATACTTGGGAAGAAAGGATCCCTATCTCATCTTAGATTATTTAAGAGTTATTATTTAATATAAATATTAGTTCCATTCTTATTTATTTTGCATGCTTTTAATAATGATGTAGGCTAATATCATCACTCTAATCTATGGAGGTAGGGCCCAGTGAAATAGAATAGAGTGTTGTGTAATTTAGGTAGCTTTTCATTTCTTATTGTGCAATTTCATTTATTTATGCAATTATTCATTTATGTAGGATTACATTTTTTTCCCAAAGAAATATTCATGGAAAACCCATAGAATACTTCCTTGTGATCCATGGATGGTAATCAAGGTAAAACGTAGCCCCAAGGAACATACGAGTCGAACCCATGACCTCCCCGAATTTGGGTGAGAGTATGCACATATGGCATCAAGACCAATTGAACTAACTCTTGGGTATATCTAGAGGATTAAATTATGTTTACTAGATTAAATTTATTTTTTATTACATTTCCATAGGATTACAATTAAGATTACTCTTACTTTGCTAAATTATATTTATTTTTATAGACTACAATAATATTGATAAGCTATATTTAATTCTATAAGACTACATTTAATTTATAGATTAGATGGGATTGCTTTCAATTATATCAAGTATACTTGTTTTTAAAGGGTTACATTCATCTCAATAGTCACATTTATTTCTATGGGTTATGGATTGTGATCACAGTTGGAAATAGTTAATACGTTGCACTCTACTTTCCTGTAATTTACATTTTGGTCAATGTATGGTGTGGTTTACTTTCATGCAGTTTACTTTCCAATCAATGTGTGGTGTGATTTAATTTTATGCAATTTATTTTCCAGTCAATGTGTGGTATGATTTACTTTCCAACAATTTAGTTTCCTATCAATGCATGGTGTGATTTACTTTCGAACATTTTACTTTCTTATCGATGGGTGGTGTGAAATTTACTTTCCTACACTTTAATTTCATGCTAATTTACTTTCATGCACTATAATTTCAAAACTGGTGTGATTTATTATCTCCTTGCCAATACTTGTGTGGTTGTCCATTCCATTTCTTGTAAGTCTGATTGTTGAAACTACAACTACCCACTAGACAAACCGATGAAAGTCAAAAGTGTAGCATGCATATATAATGCACGATAACTCACAAGTAAAAAAAAAACTCCTGGCTGAAAATTCGTATGTACATGATCACTAATTTCCTTGCAACAAATTAGAAAGGTAATTAACACACTTGTATTTTTGGTGTCATTTCTAGGGAGTTGGAAAAGGTGCAATAATACTCTTTCAGTAGTTTTTAGCATAGAACATGATATGGGGATTTTAGTGCATTTAAATTAGGTCATGTAGATGCATGGATTAAGTTACTAAATATTTTTATTATGGTGCATTAATATCCACCAATCGTATTAATCTCCTTTCAGGAAGCTTGGAAGTAGGTAAAAGGCATTGGTGAATGATGATTCCACTCAAGAGTCAAGGAAAGGTTATTTCAATAAGGTATACTTTATGAAATTCATAATCCTTCGAGTAACTTTTTGGCATGCATTAAATATTAACCTGTTCTCAAATTAATCTTATACTTTAGATCCTCTAGAAAAAAGTGTGGAAAAATTTCATATATAATAATATAGTCGTGGACTCTCTAGAATTCCCACAACGGTTATGTCAATCTCTCATTAATACCATACAACAACTTGATCTAGATATTATGAAATTCCACGCATTCTTCTCTTCCTCTTCCACTCTTATGCTAGTCTTATTTCTCACTCTTCTTATTCTATATTTCCCTCCACTAATACACTCCTTTGATATTCTCATTTTTGTGTATTTCTAATTTTCCTAATTTTTCACTCCCCCTTCCTCCCTCCCTCCTTTTCCATTCATTGAACTATGATTATTTTCTGCAATATACAACCTTTAACTCTTCATCCTTGATTATATCTATCATACACCTAGTCTCTTTATTCTTGGAAAAATGTGAACTACATCAATGAATCAATATTCAAGGTATTAATGGTTGTATTACTTTGGGGAGAATCATGATTGATCTTTTGTAATCATTCTTGAGTCTTCTTGGTAAGGTGTGGTAACTGAAAAAATTACATGATTTATCTCCTCTAATATTTTCTTGGTGAAATATTGTTTCACTGTAAGTCGTCAGTGGGAGGTGCATAAAAACTATAATATTGGCATTGATGCATCCCATATCCAAATTTTTTTCCTATAGAACTAGTAAGCATCATTATTGGGTACCTAGGTGTCTCAGTAGATGGTAATATGCCCATAGGATGACTAGTGGTTTAGTACTTATAGTCAAGTTGATGTTATACCCTTCACTAAAACATGTTCCCAGTTAATATTGTTAGTACTAGTGTTTGTCCCAAAGGTATGGTTGGTTCCTGGATGGAATGTTATTCCAGATCACAATCTTACAAGTAAATAAAAGAGTATCATCATTTGATATATTTAATATAAGATCTCTCCATGGAAAAACCATGTACTTACATGAGAAATCAATCCAACATCATACAATAATAATTTTCAATGAATTCCAAAAATGTATGTGATGCATTATTAATTACATAGCTTTGCAAATCACAATTATTATATTTGTAACAAGTTATTATAGAAACTCTATAAATGTTATTTTGCAATAGCTACATATTATTCGTGATAAAAATATTCCTCTAGGAATATACTAGGTGATTATTGAATATATTGATAAATTTAATCTAAAAACAAACTTTGCACCTACATGGAAAATAAATCAAACTCTTTCTCTAACATATTTTTTAGAAATCCGCTAAAACCGGAGTTGTGATAGTCAATTTTTGGGAGACCAAATGAAGGAAATTTAAAAACCCATTTCTTAGGATAAAACATCTTGTATATATTTTACAACCCAATTTGAATGACTTCATTTTGATATCGTATGAAAATCTTACACCCAAATTCGTAACTGCTTGCCCAAACAATTGCATTATCACAATTATGCATTTTGACTGTTCAACAACATATTTGGCACATCAAAATCATTAAATTTTAAAAACTTGTTTCTAGTGGAGATATATAAATGAACATAATTTCATATCCCACTAGAATCATGTCAATCTGATATCAAATGAGAATTGTGTGTCAAAAATAGTGATTGTTGGTCGATGCCAGAAAACGAAAATAACTATGTCATGCAAATTATTCATCAACATATTTGAAATACAAATTATTCATGTATGAAATTTAATTTTATTTCCAAATGTAATCACATCAATCTGACACTAGATGACAATGTTATGTTCAAATTAGTCACTACTTGTCCTAAATTATGTACTGCTAAACAATTTTCATCCTAGACTATTATCATCTTATCTGGCATATAAATTCTTAATATTTTCCAAACATGTTTCTATGAAAAGTAGATATATGAATACAATTTCATATCCCACAATAATCATGTCAATATGATATCAAAAGAAAAAATTATGTCAAAAATAGTGATTGTTAGTCTAAGGCAGAAATAAAAAAAATAGGTTATATTATGCAAGTGGTTTCTTAGCATATTTGACATATCATTACAAAGAATTTTAAAAGCATGTTTATAATAGAGGTATCTCTATTAATTTACTTTAGTATGGATTTAGAATCATTCAAATGATAAATCAATTGAAAAAATATGACCACAATATTGTTGGGTAGTCTAGGTTGGCACCTCTCCTCAGCATGTTGAAAATGAAAGTTACTTTATGTATCTTTTTTTTTCTACAATATTTTAAATTATTTTTAGAAGAATAAA
Organism: Picea glauca; assembly: GCA_000966675.3. NCBI lineage: Eukaryota > Viridiplantae > Streptophyta > Pinopsida > Pinales > Pinaceae > Picea > Picea glauca. The sequence goes on from JZKD02S1956512.1 coordinate 246,190, forward strand.
TTCAATACACCTCTCTTATTAAAAAAACTCATCTTTTATTGCAAACAAGTTCTATATTTTTTATAGGTTACAAAAAGATAAAAAAAAGGTCAACCATCGATGAAAGAGTGATTTTTTAAGATTATTTTTTTTTATGAAAAAGGAACATCACCAAGTCATCCAAGAGAAATAAAGTGAAAAATCATATCATGATAATTCATTGGTGCTTTATTATCAATCACTTCCATGCTAGTTGCGGATCTTCTTTCTCGTCAACTGCAAGAAATCTATAGGAAACCTACAATTGGGTTGTAGATAAGCTATAGGAAACTTGTAGCTAGATTGCAGATAAGCTATAGGAAACTTTCATTCGGGCTACATAAAATCTATGGGAAACCTATATTCAAGCTATAGATAAATTACAAGAAACCTACAGTCATGCTACAAATAAGTTATATGAAACCTGTAGTCAGGCTACAACTAAACTTCATGAAGCCTAGAGCAGTGTTGTGGGAAATCTAGAGGAAACTTGCAGCAACACTGGAAGAAATCTACGGGAAATATACAACAATGCTTTAGAACCTTCTAAATTGTGGATCATAAATAAGACCAACAACACCAAGAATTTTCATAAAGTTGCAAAGGGACATAATACAAGGTAAATGAAGAATTGATTTGAAAATGAAGTGGATGTCAATGCTACAGAAGAAGTGAAGACTAATGATAAAAATTTAAATACAAGAGATACAAAACTGAAGAAAGAAGTACAAATAGAATTCAAAAGGCAGTGTTATAGATATAATAAAAAGGGTCAAAGATAAATCCATCATAGTTATTCCTCAAAACCATTCATCATCCTTATTCATCAACAATGCATTACTAATATTCTCTATTGTTGCATAACCATGGCAGTCCAATGCATTTTGTTACTCCTTATCTTAAATATTTGTATGTTGAAGTCAATGAAGTTTCATTTTCTTATGTGGTTGATATTGAATACCAACATATTTCCTCAATGATTCCTTGAAAAATCACTATTGAATCAAAAATTCAATTTATTTTTCTCTTTCTCCATAAAATCCTCCATAACTTCCTATTCCACCCACTCAATAACATAACTTATCCCGCTTACATGATTGAGTTTCCTAGTTACCTTATTTCCTTCATCAACATAATGTGTGTGTGTGTGTGTGTGTGTGTGTGTGTGTGTGTGTGTGTGTGTGATGGTGAAAACTTGTTTTAGGCACCAACAAACCATGGAGTGTTTGAAAATCAGTCTTTGGTGAGCATTCCTTGGGAATAATTTTGATTGTGAAAACCCTCTTGATACAGTCAGACAGATCTTGTTTAAAAAACATCTTGTTGGAAGACAAGATTTTCAAAAAATAAAAATGAATGAATGAATGAATAAAATCAAGCAACAAATCTTATTTCAAGTCTCAATTGCTCATTGAACAAATATTTCTGAGAGCTTTCTTCTACCACTCCATTAGAATCCTTATTGTTAGCTTATTTCTGCATCTTTTCCAACATAGTTCCTCTATATATAACAATATGCTATAGGTTCTACAATATGTTTTTAATTTTCAACAACTCCCCCATTTTTACAGGAGCATAAAAAACAAACAATTTATAAAAAAATATCGATGTTTTTACACAAGAACTAGCACCAAAACTAGCTACAAAAGTCCATCAATGGATTTGTTGCAGAACTTTTTGTGATGTAGAAACTCTACATAATGTTGTATATATGTATCTTATTGGAGAACTTCGAGGCATTTTCTATAGAATCTCTTGCCATGGAAACTTGTATATTTCATATACTTACTATAGATGTTCTGAATTTTTATTTAGGTGAAGGCATCTTTTTCTTTCTAATTATTTTTATATTTGTTGAATACTATAGGTTTGTATTTGGAAAAATACCTAATCCTACCTTGTTTTACCCTACTTCCTTACCATTTGTTATTTTTCTGAGGATGGAAAAATCCTTCATTGGGGGGGGGGACATTGACCAAGGGTCTACTATCATGACCAAGCCATCACCACCCCTATTTTATCTAGAACCTTTACCACACCATTTTTTTCCATAGTTTGTATCCATTCTAGCATGCCCCTTGAATATCCAAGAAAGAGAAGGACTAATGTTGTATAAGTTGTTGAGGCAAGGAAAGATAGTGATGTTGTTACAAAAGAACTAGATTAAAAAAAAGTCATACTACTACCACACAAGAACCAGTAGCAGGAAATGAAGCAGCATAGTAGATTTTGGGGACCATTCAAGAAATAACGAGCTACTATTGCACACGAAACCACAGTAGAACAAGTTGTTGCTGAAGAAGTCCTTCAAGGTTGTACTAAAGATATCCCTAAGTATATAGACTATTTTTTTGACAGTAATTTTTCTAAAAGAAACCAAGCCAACACCCAAAACTAAATGTGTAACTACCTTTGGAAAGGTTGTAGATTCCATTTACAAAACTATTGCAGAAACTTTATAGAGTAGTTTCGGATCCCATATTAGAATATTTGTGAACTAGGTATTCATTATTTTTGGTGGAGAGAAGCATTGCATTAGGAAATACATGCTCATAAAAAATATCAATTTCTCAGATCAAACTTCAAGAGAAATCGATCATTTATCATACCTGTAGGTTTTGTTACATATCGATTTGCAGGGTTGTTGTAGATCCACCGAGTTGGTGTAGATATGTTGTAAGTGATGTTTTGAAGTTGAAAGTTGTCACAAATCATAGGCATGACCTTAAAAAATGCTCAATATGTCCATGGATAAGGTACCATTAAAATGAATCAATTACTTATGTTATCATGAATTTCTTATTCATGCATAACTAACATAATAATTATATGTGTTCAAGATGATTCACCAATGTGAAATGAATATTTCGAAAAATGCATCAACTATTATTTTATGTGACTTCAAGATAATGAAGAGAAAAATATTTGTATATTTCATTAAACAAAATGTTTTGTGGGATAAGATAGAATAACAACTATTAAGGTTACTATGCATTGAAAAAATTGAGGGATTATTCAATATGGGTTCTTACAACTTGGAGGATAAACACAAATACAAGCTTGCATGAGGACATGAAACATTTTCAGTTGGGGCGAGATGATAGGCCTCATAATTGTCATCTTTTCTCCATCCATTACATATATTTTTACTTATCCATAACCCCATATTTATCCTTCTTGATGCTCAAATCTATAATTTTTCCGTAAGGTGTTTTCCATTGTATTTCTTTAGTATTTCATTTAAAGTTTTTATTAGCATTATCATAAATTCATATTTTGTATTTACTTGTGAATAATGGATTATTTGTGGACAAGTTATAATAGGATATCAATTCAACATCTTATGCTATAGTTCTGCAAGCTACAATTTAGAGAAAATTCAAATTAATGGTGCAAACTATTTGTAGATCCATGTGTTGCAAATTTAACATGCCAAGAATGAGAGAATTGATCACCACCAATAATGTAGCTTCTTGAAGAAGATAATAAAACATATATTTCATGGTTTTAATTAGTGGATGGAAGATTTTTATGTGCTCATGTATACATACTCATTTTTGTTACATATTTAGAGATCTCCAATGTATATGCCATGGATCTAGGGATCTCAATACCATTAATAATTATTTTGAACATTCTTCGAGCAAGTTCTAATAACCCATGTAGCTTAATACAAGTTTGAAAATCAAAGGCATTCCAAAACAAAGAAAAATTTAGGGCCTAAATTTCTCCCATGGGATATTTTTCCATGTTTTTTCACAAAAAATACTTCACTAATTTCCATTTTTTCTAAATATGATATGCTTACAATTTATAAGATAACATTATTTCACCCTAAAAATATAGAAAATTTTACAGAAACTGTATTAAATCCTTAGAAATTCGAATATTTTTACAAAAATATCACCAAACATTTTACATTTTTTATATTAAGAACTAGTAAGATTCGCCAAGGTTTCTACACTTGAAGATAAATTTCTATCCTTAAAATTTTCTCCGTTTCAAAATCCATTGAGATTTGGAAAGGATATTGGAAATCATTTCTATTTTCTATAAATTGTAAAATGGTTGTAACCACTCGAAATTGATTAATTCTCGAGTGGATCTATATTCAAACGTTTGTTATTTCTATTTAAATAAAGCTCATATATAAAAGAGATGCTTGGGAATAAAGGAGTCCTCTCTACTCTTGGATTGTAATAATTATTCTTTAATATAAGTATTAGTTTCATTATTATTTATTTTGTATGTTTTTAATAATGATGTAGTTTAATATCAACACTTTGTTCTATGGAGGTAGGGCCCACTTCAAGAGAATATATTGCTATGTAGTTTAAGCAAGTTTTCATTTATTGTTGTGTTATTTAATTTATTTATGCAAGTATTCATTTATGTAGGATTACATTTATTTTCTAGTTTTTATTTATTTTTTATTACATTTATGTAGGATTACTCTTACTTTGGTAAATCATATTTATTTCTATAAACTTCAATAATTTTGATGAGTTATATTTAATTCTGTAAGAATTCATTTAATTTATAGATTATATGGGATTGCATTTAGATCAACTAAGAATATTCATTTATGAAGGGTTGCATTCATCTCAATAATCACATTTATTTGTCTGGTTTATGGACCATGGGGTCTTCCCTCAATGATCCTGTGACATAGCACTTGCATTCATGGGATATTAAAGAATACCCTTAATTTCACTAGATGTCGATAAATACCTCCAAAAATCATACCTCCAAAAATCCTTTTAATGAAACCCCCTCCCAATACATTTTCCAATAAAATAAACCCCTATTTTTTTTAGATACTCCTTTTTATACCCCCC